>JAMPIV010016244.1:0-262534 GCA_024509875.1 Oreohelix idahoensis
AATAGCTCCTGAGGTATTTTTAAAGTGGTCAACCTGCTCCAAGACCTGTTTCTCCCAGTTTAATATGATGCCTTCTTTCCTCTAGTGATATCACCATGGTTTTTGTTTTAGGGCTGCTTGTGATCATCCCTCTCTTCTCCAGCTCTTCCTTCCAGACTTGCAGGTTGGATTGAAGATGAGCCTCTGATTTAACAATCAGGGCAACATCATCAGCAAATGCCAGCTCTGAAATACAGACCTGTCTCATCTTCCAGTACCCCACTGAATACTTTCTTGTTCCTCGTCCTTGCATGCCTTGATGACATTCATCTATGAGGTCCATGAAAAGATAAGGTGACATGGATATCACCTTGTCTTACACCAGTGGTGGTCCTGAACTCTTCTGACTTATGGTTTGCTGTCCTCACATAATTTATGATAACAGAATATTGGCCTCTCATAACTTTAGAACCCCTGATCATCTGTTGTAACTTTTACCGGCATGCAGCTTTTCCACGAGAACCTTACACGCTGGATCATTAATATGTAGCCTGCTATCTTATGCGAACGTTTGAGATCGCATGACCTTTGATGGGAGATTAAATCCCGCCCACAACCATTTCTGAGAACGATTTATAGCAATCTTTTCCTTAACGCCGGCCCAAAAAGAGGGCGGGCCACAGACTCACTCCTGTTTCTAGAGCAATAACAGCAGATCATTTTCTTACCTGGCTGTCACCCCGCCTGGTGGGAGTTGCCAAAGCTCTCAGAACAGCGGTACCATCAAAGAACAGGCTGATCTTCAGAATTCAACGTGGAGCGGCCGCGATCTAAAGAATCAGGAACTTTCAGCTCACAGAGTTAGCTCTTCTCGGGAAATTTTCGCACTCTTATGCGAGCAGCCTGAGACGGAAGGAAATCGGTAGACCGGGGGAAACGAAGGAATTGCAACGGTTAACACCACGGCGAGGTATCTCGAATTTTGCTCAAGTTCAAGAAAGGTGCGAAAATTTAACACGCCCCATTCAAGTTACATTCGAGAAGTATAAATAGAGAACTCCGAAAACTGCATTTTATCGTTCGCTCTGACAGAATCCTAGTTGCACTAGCATAGTCGGATTCCTGCTGGATTTCATCTACCTTCGTGACTATTGGAGTGTATTCTTTCTGTGCAGACGGTAATTTATACATTAGCTTCGAGTGATCAGTGGTCGAGTTATTTCAATTGATTTCAATGGATTGTGGTGTAAATTTAACCTTATTAAATAAACCCATTTTCAAAGTTCTAGTGCAAACTAATGTTACAGCTAAAAGTATTTCCTAATACAATTGACGCGTAAATTTATTTTGCAGACGTTAAAGAGAATTATAACTTTAATACAGTTTAGTTCTGTATAGATAGATGTGCTTTTAATTATTTTTAACTCACGGGAAGTTTTCCTGATTTGTTAATTGACGACGCTAATAAGTAAATAGGCTAACTGTAATTTATCGCGTCAGATTATAATATGATTTGTAATGCATTTCTTGTTTTGATTATCTTTCATTCAGAACGATCATTCAACCTGCATCCCAGCAATTATTAATTATATACAGAGTTCTGCCAAACTCAATTTGATAACTCCAGTAACATATGAACTTTTTAAAGCTAAACTTGTGGCGACCTGTAATGGGCCCCGCTCCTCTGAACGTAACTGAGAATAAAGCCATTCAAGAAACACTTTAAAAATACTAGTTCATATAGAGTCCTTAAAGAAAACTGGAAGCAGAACATATTTTATTCACTGCCCCTATTTGTGAAGAAAAAAACATCGATCTACCTGAACACTGTCTGTCACGTATATTCAGTGGATTTTAACCCCCCCCCCCTCCCCCCCCCCCCCCGAAGAAGAACTTACCTCAGTGTTTTTCTTAACTTGTGACATTACGGAAAAAGGAAGTTATCTCCACCAGCTGTGCCAATTTTAGGAACCACACCATACCTCACGCCTAGCCAAGTGCCTGTGCCTTTCTTTAGGAACTTTATCTAATAAATAAACAGTACCGTTAAACTTCAACGTCCAGCGATTTCGGGACACTTTGTTAACTTCAACAACCCCCAAATCTGGGGCTGTACACGGAAGATACTTTTACCTAAGCCAAGGTTTAGTGCTGTTTTTTTTGATGTATTTCCTATGAAGTGCCAGAATTCACCTTTCGGTAAGTCTGCGTGTGTGTTTGTGGGGATGGCCAGCCCTAGTGTGTTTTTTTGAATGAAAGGAGATTTATCTTTTCTTTACCCTTTTAATTAGTTCGACCTTGTACTAAGGTGCATTATATTCCTTGTACGGGATCTCTCCTAGCGGGATTGGGTAACTGTGTTCATTCCCCCTCCCGTAAAATTTGTTGATTTAAAGGGAGACAATTGAGAACCCTAGCTTTTCCTCTACCCCCCCCCCCCCCCCTTTTTCTGTAACCCCTTGCCTCAGAGTAATAAATTTACCAGTGGGTTAAATTGCCTATCTCTGATCCCCCCCCCCCCCCCCCCTTTCTTGTCTTTGGGACCGGGTTTTGTCTGTTAGTAAATATAAACGGGAAACGGTGGATGGGATATTTCTCCTCAAAAACCCCTCTTCCCTAGTTATATTTGTATTCTGTAACCTGTGATTTTTGACTGTAAATGTACAATTATGTGTGAGTCCTTTATGATAATAAAGGTATTAATATTATTTGTGTTGGTTGTCGGTTGGCCTAAAACTCCAAACATTTCCATCTGTGTAGGTTGTATTCATGTACGTTGAGCGACAGAATCACCAAATCGGTGAGCGCGTTGAGCGACTGGAACTGACAAACAATTGTTTGTGCAGAAGAGAGATAGGAGTAGTCTGTGAGAAAACAGATATTGTCGTAATAAGAGACTGTCCTTGCTCCTTCCCAGCGCTTGTGAATCTACTACCTCATTCTCCTAAATCCTTATTCTCACAGAGCCTTCAATATCACTTTACACTCTAAAGGGACCAATATTCATCAGCACCCTCTCAGATAAAAAAAATTACGACAATATATGGTTAGCTCGTTCGAGATTCTGAACTTAGTTAAAATAGAGTGTGGTTGATTGTCTTTGTGAAGTAGGGTATAATCTTTAAAAGTATTACTTCCCCTAGACCAAGCCGTTCAGTATTTTGGGCCAACCACACAATAATTAAGACAGGTTTGTTTTTCCACAGGAACAGGCAGTTAGTGATAATAAAAGATTGTCACATTTGTATTCTCTGGCAGAGGGAATTGAAAATTTTTGGTTATATAATTGCTGGGACTGCGTGATTGTTTTACAATCACTAAAGGTTATGAAGCGTTTGAGTTGAGCTAAGCTAAAGACGGATTGTTCTGATTTAAAAAAAAATTAAGTTAACTACGTCTCATCTCAAAAATTGTCTTCAGGGACGGAGTTTGTTGTTAGAGAATTAACATTTTCTGGGAAAAAATTTTTTTTTTTTTTCCTTTTAAATTGTTTAATATAAATTTTTCTCTACTGTTAGTAAGAGTAGATTCTTTTCTAGTGTAACTTACCATTTAATTGGCATAGTTGCTTGCGTTACGAGTCTTAAGTGACAATAATAGCGGCGATAAGTTAACACACGAGGTCATTCAGTAAATTTTTATTTTACTTTGTTTTTCTCGTAGCGGCTTTGAGTTTTTCCCCTTCTTGTTCCATCTTACTATTCTCTAGTCTTAGAAGCATCCAGTTCTTTGACAATGGCTGAGAGAATTAGGATAAGATCCATTTTGAGACAGGAAGCGAAAGACTCAGGATTAGACACAGAAGCCGCGAATCTGTTTATCAACCAGGAACTGCAAAGGTATGACGCGGAGGAAGAGAGGGCAGAAGCTAGGAAGAAAGAAGCGGACGATCGTCAATTGGAGCAGAAGAAAATTGAGGCAGAGATGGACGCCCGCAGGGAAAGAGAGAGAGACAAGGAAAGACAGCATGAATTAGCGCTCAAGGCTTTAGAGAGTCGGAGTGCCTCTACTTCAAATAATGGAGAGCCGTCTTCGCCCCAGTCTCAAACAATGGATCTCTCCAGCACTCAGTCTGCCCAATTAACTGCGATGTCTTTTGCTTTAGAGTCTTTTCCTAGCCCTAACGAAAAAATTGACAGCTACCTAGAAAAATTCGAAAGGCTCGCAAATCTGTATGGGTTAGAGAGTTCCCGCTGGGCACTTAAACTCTCGACGTCACTAAAAGCGAATGCTTATGACGTATACACAAAGCTGGGACCGAACCAACATGATTACGACATGCTTAAGAAGGCCTTGCTAGAGCGGTTCGAAATGACCGCCCGAAAATTTCTGCAAATGTTCAGAAACAGCCGAAAAGAGAGCACGGAAACATTCCCCCAATTCTCTTCACGTCTCACGGGCTATTTGACAAAGTGCATTGAATTATCTGACCTACCTCTTACATATGAGGGACTACTTGAACTTGTTCTTGTGGAACAGATAAAGGCAACTTGTCAAACGAAACCCGTAGATTTTTGGCTGAACAGGGCGCAGTCAGGCTTGAGGACATACTCAATAAGGCCGAACGCTATACCAATGCAATGGCCGAACTTCCCAGCACTAAACGTAAACCCACAGATGAGCCATCTCGTAAACAAAATCTAGAGCAGTCATCCTATTCCTCTAATTCCTCTCAGAATTATAACCAACGAGAAAATAATACCCAGAGACCTCCCCAGGAAAAATCGAAATTCTACAAAACCCGATACCCCCCCAACAACAATTCTGATCAACCCACCAAGCCTACGTGGCAGCGCGGCCACCAAGGTCAAGGAAAAGGGAAGACCCCTACACCAGGAACGTCTGATCAGGGCAAACAAACCGGTTCAAACCGCGTTGGATGTTTGCATACAGCCTCGAAAGGTAGAATCAATGTCAGTGATTCTCAACCTGAGGGGGACCGACCCTCAACTCGAGGAACTGTAATTTTGAATGGTACCTCAACCACTTGTCTCTTTGACACTGGATTAAGTTTTAGTTGTATTGTTGCTAGACACCTAGTCAAACCAGGTCAGGAGACAGAGGAAACCGTCAAACTTAGTGGAGTTTTAAGAGTGATGCGCCCAGGACGCTGCCTATCGCACTGGTAGAAATACACTCTGACTTTGTCAGAGGAGTTATAAAAGCGGCCATTATGGATGATCCTATCTACCCAGTTATCCTGGGATGTAGATATGTGTTTATTGGGAGACCAAAGGAGCCGATTGTGGCAGCGGTAACCACAAGAGGGCAAGCCAAGAAGGAGAGGGAGCCTGCGCCAAATTTGTTGCCGAACGAACTGAAGGAGGCGCAACAAAAGGACCCTACTCTGGAGCTCTGCTTTAAAAAACTGCCCATGGCTAAGGACCCCAGACACAACGGAGACATCTTTTCTAAGGATGGCGTATTGTATCGTAGAACGGGAAACCCGGACACGGGGAATAACCAGCTCCTAGTTCCGACGCAGTACCGAAGCCAGATCTTAGAGATGGGGCACTCTCTTCCCTTTAGCGGACATATGGGACAAAACGCCACTATTCAGCGAATAAAAACCCACTATTGGTGGCCAGGAATGAACTCTGACATTGTCAGGTATGTGAAATCCTGCGCCCAGTGCCAACGGGTAGCACCCAAGCACTTGACACCCCCAGTACCCATGGGGCAAATGCCAATAGTAGGGACTCCATTTGAACGGGTTGCTGTCGACATCATTGGACCCCTGGAAAGGACCAAAAGAAAGCACAGGTTCATCCTGACTTTAGTCGACACTTGCACAATGTGGGCCGAAGCTGTACCGCTAACATGCATAGATTCCAAGCATGTTGCAGAAGCCCTCGTGCAAATCTTTACACGGTTGGGATTCCCTCAACAAGTTTTGACGGACAATGGATCCCAATTCCGTAGCCTGTTAATGGAGGAGATCTTTAAGATCTTGAGGGCCAAACATATCCACACAAGTCCCTACCATCCGGCCGGAAATGGGCTCGTGGAACGTTTTAATGGCAGCCTCACCACCATGTTACGTAAGCTGGGTCAGGAGAAACCGGAAGACTGGGACCTATATATATATCGGCTGCCTTATTCGCCTACCGAGAGGTTCCCCAAGCGTCTACGGGATTCCCGCCTGCTACACTTTTATTTGGCAGACCTATAAAGGGGCCATTAGAAGCCTTACTTCGGTCCCTGACAGACCAAAAGGCTGACGAGACAGTCGTCTCTGCAAGCAAGTATGTATCTGAGCTCAAGGAAAGGCTAAAGCTAGGATGGGATCTAGCTACAACCAACCTTACGAAAGCCCGCGCTAAACACGCTAAAAGATACAACAAAGCTGCAAAAGAGAGAGAGCTCCAACCAGGGGAGAAAGTTTTGTTGCTACTCCCAACCGGAAGCAATAAACTTCGCATCGGATGGCAAGGGCCGTTTACCGTCCTTAAAAAGATCTCACGTACCAATTACAAGATCTCCATCAAAGGAAAGGAGAAGGTCTTCCACATAAATCTGCTAAAGAAATATTTGGAAAGACCGGTGCCATCCTCCGAGCATCTCCTGGCTGTCGCCATAGCAACGGAAGACGAGGAAGATGATGATGGTTGCATGGAGTATCCACTGCAACCCACAGAATCCTTTAAAGATGTCAAGTTCGGCGACAATCTCTCACCAGAACAACAAACAGAAACCAGGGCTCTACTAAAACAGTACAGTGCAGTCTTAACGGATGTACCTGGTCGAACAAATCTCATTGAATTTGATATGAAATTAACAAACGAGACCCCTGTTCAAACCAGAGTTTACCCCATCCCGTACGCTAAAGCGGATGCACTTCGCGGAGAAATAGACAAGCTGCGTCAGGCAGGAATTATCAGTGAGTCTACATCTCCTTACAGCTCGAGTGTAGTGCTGTTGCAGAAGCCCAATAAGGAAGTTCGGCTGTGCATTGATTACAGGTTGCTAAACGCTGTAACGGAATTCCAGCCCGAACCTCTCCAAACTGTTTCTGAGTTGTTCACCAAGCTCAGCAAAGCAAAGATCTTCTCCAAGATTGACCTCAGTAAAGGTTATTATCAAATACCAGTCAAGGAGGAAATTAAACCTTTGTTAGCTTTCAGCACTAGCGAAGGACATTACACATTTAATGTGATGCCGTTCGGTTTGCATAACGCACCAGGAGTGTTCACCAGGATGATGAGGAAGCTTCTAGAGCCTTTGCAAAGTCCCCATATCCATAATTTCATGGATGACATATTAATTGCATCGGAAACCTATGAAGAACATATTGCTACGGTTGCTATGCTCCTCAGGAGACTACAGGAAACGGGTCTCACAGCCAGACCTAGCAAATGTCTCATCGGGTTTGAACAGTTAGACTTCCTGGGGCATACTATTTCTCACGGATGCAGTTGGCCTATTAAGAAGAACGTGGAGAAAATTGTGGCAGCAAAAAGACCCCGAACGAAGAAAGACGTACGTTCCTTCATATCGCTATGTGCATACTATCAGAAATACATCCAGAACTTCAACGGACTGACAGCACCTCTGACTGACCTCACAAAGAAAGGTTGTCCTGATAAGGTCATGTGGAATCAAAAGTGCGAACATGCATACAGCACTTTGAAAGGACAGTTGTCGGCATACCCCATCCTAAGGTTACCTGACCTTAAGAAACCTTTCATACTGAGAGTTGATGCGTCAGGTCAGGGCATCGGGTCAACATTGCTGCAAGCCGATGACAGTGACCTGAACATGCTATTTCCAGTTGCCTATGGCAGTCGGAAACTGAATAAAGCGGAACGCAACTACAGTGTCGTTGAAAGAGAATGTCTCGCTCTGATTCATGGCATCAGACGCCATCATGAGTTTCTGTATGGTACTTCTTTCACGGTGCAAACAGACCATGCTCCACTAGCTTTCCTGGGTGCCAAGAAGGAATTCAACGCAAGGATAATGCGTTGGGCCTTGCTATTGAGTGTTTATTCCTTCAAAGTGGAATATATTCCAGGAAAACAGAATGTCGGAGCTGACTTCTTGAGTAGAAACTGGACCACGGAGGAAGAGGAGAAAATCGACGATGCCAATCATCCTAAAAGCTACCGATCAGGGCAGCTTCATTGTCATAAATGAAACATGAAAACGAGTTTCCATGTCTCAAAAGTGGGGACGATTGTGACGTACGTCTAAGTATGACAAATGAATTTCCCTGACTCGATGGATGATAACAGAATATTGGCCTCTCATAACTTTAGAACCCCTGATCATCTGTTGTAACTTTTACCGGCATGCAGCATTTCCACGAGAACCTTACACGCTGGATCATTAATATGTAGCCTGCTATCTTATGCGAACGTTTGAGATCGCATGGCCTTTGATGGGAGATTAAATCCCGCCCACAACCATTTCTGAGAACGATTTATAGCAATCTTTTCCTTAACGCCGGCCCAAAAGAGGACGGGCCACAGACTCACTCCTGTTTCTAGAGCAATAAACAGCAGATCATTTTCTTACCTGGCTGTCACCCCGCCTGGTGGGAGTTGCCAAAGCTCTCAGAACAGCGGTACCATCAAAGAACAGGCTGATCTTCAGAATTCAACGTGGAGCGGCCGCGATCTAAAGAATCAGGAACTTTCAGCTCACAGAGTTAGCTTCTCGGGAAATTTTCGCACTCTTATGCGAGCAGCCTGAGACGGAAGGAAATCGGTAGACCGGGGGAAACGAAGGAATTGCAACGGTTAACACCACGGTGAGGTATCTCGAATTTTGCTCAAGTTCAAGAAAGGTGCTAAAATTTAACACGCCCCATTCAAGTTACATTCGAGAAGTATAAATAGAGAACTCCGAGAAACTGCATTTTATCGTTCGCTCTGACAGAATCCTAGTTGCACTAGCATAGTCGGATTCCTGCTGGATTTCATCTACCTTCGTGACTATTGGAGTGTATTCTTTCTGTGCAGACGGTAATTTATACATTAGCTTCGAGTGATCAGTGGTCGAGTTATTTCAATTGATTTCAATGGATTGTGGTGTAAATTTAACCTTATTAAATAAACCCATTTTCAAAGTTCTAGTGCAAACTAATGTTACAGCTAAAAGTATTTCCTAATACAATTGACGCGTAAATTTATTTTGCAGACGTTAAAGAGAATTATAACTTTAATACAGTTTAGTTCTGTATAGATAGATGTGCTTTTAATTATTTTTAACTCACGGGAAGTTTTCCTGATTTGTTAATTGACGACGCTAATAAGTAAATAGGCTAACTGTAATTTATCGCGTCAGATTATAATATGATTTGTAATGCATTTCTTGTTTTGATTATCTTTCATTCAGAACGATCATTCAACCTGCATCCCAGCAATTATTAATTATATACAGAGTTCTGCCAAACTCAATTTGATAACTCCAGTAACATATGAACTTTTTTTAAAGCTAAACTTGTGGCGACCTGTAATGGGCCCCGCTCCTCTGAACGTAACTGAGAAAAAAAGCCATTCAAGAAACACTTTAAAAATACTAGTTCATATAGAGTCCTTAAAGAAAACTGGAAGCAGAACATATTTTATTCACTGCCCCTATTTGTGAAGAAAAAAACATCGATCTACCTGAACACTGTCTGTCACGTATATTCAGTGGATTTTACCCCCCCCCCCCAACCCCCCACCCCCCCCCCCCCCGAAGAAGAACTTACCTCAGTGTTTTTCTTAACTTGTGACATTACGGAAAAAGGAAGTTATCTCCACCAGCTGTGCCAATTTTAGGAACCACACCATACCTCACGCCTAGCCAAGTGCCTGTGCCTTTCTTTAGGAACTTTATCTAATAAATAAACAGTACCGTTAAACTTCAACGTCCAGCGATTTCGGGACACTTTGTTAACTTCAACAAACCCCAAATCTGGGGCTGTACACGGAAGAAAAAATACTTTTACCTAAGCCAAGGTTTAGTGCTGTTTTTTTTATGTATTTCCTATGAAGTGCCAGAATTCACCTTTCGGTAAGTCTGCGTGTGTGTTTGTTGGGATGGCCAGCCCTAGTGTGTGTTTTTTTTAATGGAATGAGATTTATCTTTTCTTTACCCTTTTAAATTAGTTCGACCTTGTACTAAGGTGCATTATATTCCTTGTACGGGATCTCTCCTAGCGGGATTGGGTAACTGTGTTCATTCCCCCCTCCCGTAAAATTTGTTGATTAAAAGGGAGATAATTGAGAACCCTAGCTTTTCCTCTACACCCCCCCCCCCTTTTCTGTAACCCCTTGCCTCAGAGTAATAAATTTACCAGGGGGTTAAATTGCCTATCTCTGATCCCCCCCCCCCCCCCCCTTTCTTGTCTTTGGGACCGGGTTTTGTCTGTTAGTAAATATAAACGGGAAACGGTGGATGGGATATTTCTCCTCAAAACCCCCTCTTCCCTTATCATATTTGTATTCTGTAACCTTTGATTTTTGACTGTAAATGTACAATTATGTGTGAGTCCTTTATGATAATAAAGGTATTAATCATTACTTGTGTTGGTTGTCGGTTGGCCTAAAACTCCAAACATTTCCATCTGTGTAGGTTGTATTCATGTACGTTGAGCGACAGAATCACCAAATCGGGAGAGCGCGTTGAGCGACTGGAACTGACAAACAATTGTTTGTGCAGAAGAGAGATAGGAGTAGTCTGTGAGAAAACAGATATTGTCGTAATAAGAGACTGTCCTTGCTCCTTCCCAGCGCTTGTGAATCTACTACCTCATTCTCCTAAATCCTTATTCTCACAGAGCCTTCAATATCACTTTACACTCTAAAGGGACCAATATTCATCAGCACCCTCTCAGATAAAAATTACGACAATATATGGTTAGCTCGTTCGAGATTCTGAACTTAGTTAAAATAGAGTGTGGTTGATTGTCTTTGTGAAGTAGGGTATAATCTTTAAAAGTATTACTTCCCCTAGACCAAGCCGTTCAGTATTTTGGGCCAACCACACAATAATTAAGACAGGTTTGTTTTTCCACAGGAACAGGCAGTTAGTGATAATAAAAGATTGTCACATTTGTATTCTCTGGCAGAGGGAATTGAAAATTTTTGGTTATATAATTGCTGGGACTGCGTGATTGTTTTACAATCACTAAAGGTTATGAAGCGTTTGAGTTGAGCTAAGCTAAAGACGGATTGTTCTGATTTTTTAAAATTAAGTTAACTACGTCTCATCTCAAAAATTGTCTTCAGGGACGGAGTTTGTTGTTAGAGAATTAACATTTTCTGGAAAAAAAAAAAAAATTTTTTTTTCCTTTTAAATTGTTTAATATAAATTTTTCTCTACTGTTAGTAAGAGTAGATTCTTTTCTAGTGTAACTTACCATTTAATTGGCATAGTTGCTTGCGTTACGAGTCTTAAGTGACAATAATAGCGGCGATAAGTTAACACACGAGGTCATTCAGTAAATTTTTTTTTTCTTTGTTTTTCTCGTAGCGGCTTTGAGTTTTTCCCCTTCTTGTTCCATCTTACTATTCTCTAGTCTTAGAAGCATCCAGTTCTTTGACAATGGCTGAGAGAATTAGGATAAGATCCATTTTGAGACAGGAAGCGAAAGACTCAGGATTAGACACAGAAGCCGCGAATCTGTTTATCAACCAGGAACTGCAAAGGTATGACGCGGAGGAAGAGAGGGCAGAAGCTAGGAAGAAAGAAGCGGACGATCGTCAATTGGAGCAGAAGAAAATTGAGGCAGAGATGGACGCCCGCAGGGAAAGAGAGAGAGACAAGGAAAGACAGCATGAATTAGCGCTCAAGGCTTTAGAGAGTCGGAGTGCCTCTACTTCAAATAATGGAGAGCCGTCTTCGCCCCATTCTCAAACAATGGATCTCTCCAGCACTCAGTCTGCCCAATTAACTGCGATGTCTTTTGCTTTAGAGTCTTTTCCTAGCCCTAACGAAAAAATTGACAGCTACCTAGAAAAATTCGAAAGGCTCGCAAATCTGTATGGGTTAGAGAGTTCCCGCTGGGCACTTAAACTCTCGACGTCACTAAAAGCGAATGCTTATGACGTATACACAAAGCTGGGACCGAACCAACATGATTACGACATGCTTAAGAAGGCCTTGCTAGAGCGGTTCGAAATGACCGCCCGAAAATTTCTGCAAATGTTCAGAAACAGCCGAAAGAGAGCACGGAAACATTCCCCCAATTCTCTTCACGTCTCACGGGCTATTTGACAAAGTGCATTGAATTATCTGACCTACCTCTTACATATGAGGGACTACTTGAACTTGTTCTTGTGGAACAGATAAAGGCAACTTTGTCAAACGAAACCCGTAGATTTTTGGCTGAACAGGGCGCAGTCAGGCTTGAGGACATACTCAATAAGGCCGAACGCTATACCAATGCAATGGCCGAACTTCCCAGCACTAAACGTAAACCCACAGATGAGCCATCTCGTAAACAAAATCTAGAGCAGTCATCCTATTCCTCTAATTCCTCTCAGAATTATAACCAACGAGAAAATAATACCCAGAGACCTCCCCAGGAAAAATCGAAATTCTACAAAAACCCGATACCCCCCCAACAACAATTCTGATCAACCCACCAAGCCTACGTGGCAGCGCGGCCACCAAGGTCAAGGAAAAGGGAAGACCCCTACACCAGGAACGTCTGATCAGGGCAAACAAACCGGTTCAAACCGCGTTGGATGTTTGCATACAGCCTCGAAAGGTAGAATCAATGTCAGTGATTCTCAACCTGAGGGGGACCGACCCTCAACTCGAGGAACTGTAATTTTGAATGGTACCTCAACCACTTGTCTCTTTGACACTGGATTAAGTTTTAGTTGTATTGTTGCTAGACACCTAGTCAAACCAGGTCAGGAGACAGAGGAAACCGTCAAACTTAGTGGAGTTTTCAGGAGTGATGCGCCCAGGACGCTGCCTATCGCACTGGTAGAAATACACTCTGACTTTGTCAGAGGAGTTATAAAAGCGGCCATTATGGATGATCCTATCTACCCAGTTATCCTGGGATGTAGATATGTGTTTATTGGGAGACCAAAGGAGCCGATTGTGGCAGCGGTAACCACAAGAGGGCAAGCCAAGAAGGAGAGGGAGCCGCGCCAAATTTGTTGCCGAACGAACTGAAGGAGGCGCAACAAAAGGACCCTACTCTGGAGCTCTGCTTTAAAAAAAACTGCCCATGGCTAAGGACCCCAGACACAACGGAGACATCTTTTCTAAGGATGGCGTATTGTATCGTAGAACGGGAAACCCGGACACGGGGAATAACCAGCTCCTAGTTCCGACGCAGTACCGAAGCCAGATCTTAGAGATGGGGCACTCTCTTCCCTTTAGCGGACATATGGGACAAAACGCCACTATTCAGCGAATAAAAACCCACTATTGGTGGCCAGGAATGAACTCTGACATTGTCAGGTATGTGAAATCCTGCGCCCAGTGCCAACGGGTAGCACCCAAGCACTTGACACCCCCAGTACCCATGGGGCAAATGCCAATAGTAGGGACTCCATTTGAACGGGTTGCTGTCGACATCATTGGACCCCTGGAAAGGACCAAAAGAAAGCACAGGTTCATCCTGACTTTAGTCGACACTTGCCAATGTGGGCCGAAGCTGTACCGCTAACATGCATAGATTCCAAGCATGTTGCAGAAGCCCTCGTGCAAATCTTTACACGGTTGGGATTCCCTCAACAAGTTTTGACGGACAATGGATCCCAATTCCGTAGCCTGTTAATGGAGGAGATCTTTAAGATCTTGAGGGCCAAACATATCCACACAAGTCCCTACCATCCGGCCGGAAATGGGCTCGTGGAACGTTTTAATGGCAGCCTCACCACCATGTTACGTAAGCTGGGTCAGGAGAAACCGGAAGACTGGGACCTATATATATCGGCTGCCTTATTCGCCTACCGAGAGGTTCCCCAAGCGTCTACGGGATTCCCGCCTGCTACACTTTTATTTGGCAGACCTATAAAGGGGCCATTAGAAGCCTTACTTCGGTCCCTGACAGACCAAAAGGCTGACGAGACAGTCGTCTCTGCAAGCAAGTATGTATCTGAGCTCAAGGAAAGGCTAAAGCTAGGATGGGATCTAGCTACAACAAACCTTACGAAAGCCCGCGCTAAACACGCTAAAAGATACAACAAAGCTGCAAAAGAGAGAGAGCTCCAACCAGGGGAGAAAGTTTTGTTGCTACTCCCAACCGGAAGCAATAAACTTCGCATCGGATGGCAAGGGCCGTTTACCGTCCTTAAAAAGATCTCACGTACCAATTACAAGATCTCCATCAAAGGAAAGGAGAAGGTCTTCCACATAAATCTGCTAAAGAAATATTTGGAAAGACCGGTGCCATCCTCCGAGCATCTCCTGGCTGTCGCCATAGCAACGGAAGACGAGGAAGATGATGATGGTTGCATGGAGTATCCACTGCAACCCACAGAATCCTTTAAAGATGTCAAGTTCGGCGACAATCTCTCACCAGAACAACAAACAGAAACCAGGGCTCTACTAAAACAGTACAGTGCAGTCTTAACGGATGTACCTGGTCGAACAAATCTCATTGAATTTGATATGAAATTAACAAACGAGACCCCTGTCAAACCAGAGTTTACCCCATCCCGTACGCTAAAGCGGATGCACTTCGCGGAGAAATAGACAAGCTGCGTCAGGCAGGAATTATCAGTGAGTCTACATCTCCTTACAGCTCGAGTGTAGTGCTGTTGCAGAAGCCCAATAAGGAAGTTCGGCTGTGCATTGATTACAGGTTGCTAAACGCTGTAACGGAATTCCAGCCCGAACCTCTCCAAACTGTTTCTGAGTTGTTCACCAAGCTCAGCAAAGCAAAGATCTTCTCCAAGATTGACCTCAGTAAAGGTTATTATCAAATACCAGTCAAGGAGGAAATTAAACCTTTGTTAGCTTTCAGCACTAGCGAAGGACATTACACATTTAATGTGATGCCGTTCGGTTTGCATAACGCACCAGGAGTGTTCACCAGGATGATGAGGAAGCTTCTAGAGCCTTTGCAAAGTCCCCATATCCATAATTTCATGGATGACATATTAATTGCATCGGAAACCTATGAAGAACATATTGCTACGGTTGCTATGCTCCTCAGGAGACTACAGGAAACGGGTCTCACAGCCAGACCTAGCAAATGTCTCATCGGGTTTGAACAGTTAGACTTCCTGGGGCATACTATTTCTCACGGATGCAGTTGGCCTATTAAGAAGAACGTGGAGAAAATTGTGGCAGCAAAAAGACCCCGAACGAAGAAAGACGTACGTTCCTTCATATCGCTATGTGCATACTATCAGAAGTACATCCAGAACTTCAACGGACTGACGGCACCTCTGACTGACCTCACAAAGAAAGGTTGTCCTGATAAGGTCATGTGGAATCAAAAGTGCGAACATGCATACAGCACTTTGAAAGGACAGTTGTCGGCATACCCCATCCTAAGGTTACCTGACCTTAAGAAACCTTTCATACTGAGAGTTGATGCGTCAGGTCAGGGCATCGGGTCAACATTGCTGCAAGCCGATGACAGTGACCTGAACATGCTATTTCCAGTTGCCTATGGCAGTCGGAAACTGAATAAAGCGGAACGCAACTACAGTGTCGTTGAAAGAGAATGTCTCGCTCTGATTCATGGCATCAGACGCCATCATGAGTTTCTGTATGGTACTTCTTTCACGGTGCAAACAGACCATGCTCCACTAGCTTTCCTGGGTGCCAAGAAGGAATTCAACGCAAGGATAATGCGTTGGGCCTTGCTATTGAGTGTTTATTCCTTCAAAGTGGAATATATTCCAGGAAAACAGAATGTCGGAGCTGACTTCTTGAGTAGAAACTGGACCACGGAGGAAGAGGAGAAAATCGACGATGCCAATCATCCAAAAGCTACCGATCAGGGCAGCTTCATTGTCATAAATGAAACATGAAAACGAGTTTCCATGTCTCAAAAGTGGGGACGATTGTGACGTACGTCTAAGTATGACAAATGAATTTCCCTGACTCGATGGATGATAACAGAATATTGGCCTCTCATAACTTTAGAACCCCTGATCATCTGTTGTAACTTTTACCGGCATGCAGCATTTCCACGAGAACCTTACACGCTGGATCATTAATATGTAGCCTGCTATCTTATGCGAACGTTTGAGATCGCATGGCCTTTGATGGGAGATTAAATCCCGCCCACAACCATTTCTGAGAACGATTTATAGCAATCTTTTCCTTAACGCCGGCCCAAAAGAGGACGGGCCACAGACTCACTCCTGTTTCTAGAGCAATAAACAGCAGATCATTTTCTTACCTGGCTGTCACCCCGCCTGGTGGGAGTTGCCAAAGCTCTCAGAACAGCGGTACCATCAAAGAACAGGCTGATCTTCAGAATTCAACGTGGAGCGGCCGCGATCTAAAGAATCAGGAACTTTCAGCTCACAGAGTTAGCTTCTCGGGAAATTTTCGCACTCTTATGCGAGCAGCCTGAGACGGAAGGAAATCGGTAGACCGGGGAAAACGTAGGAATTGCAACGGTTAACACCACGGCGAGGTATCTCGAATTTTGCTCAAGTTCAAGAAAGGTGCGAAAATTTAACACGCCCCATTCAAGTTACATTCGAGAAGTATAAATAGAGAACTCCGAAAAACTGCATTTTATCGTTCGCTCTGACAGAATCCTAGTTGCACTAGCATAGTCGGATTCCTGCTGGATTTCATCTACCTTCGTGACTATTGGAGTGTATTCTTTCTGTGCAGACGGTAATTTATACATTAGCTTCGAGTGATCAGTGGTCGAGTTATTTCAATTGATTTCAATGGATTGTGGTGTAAATTTAACCTTATTAAATAAACCCATTTTCAAAGTTCTAGTGCAAACTAATGTTACAGCTAAAAGTATTTCCTAATACAATTGACGCGTAAATTTATTTTGCAGACGTTAAAGAGAATTATAACTTTAATACAGTTTAGTTCTGTATAGATAGATGTGCTTTTAATTATTTTTAACTCACGGGAAGTTTTCCTGATTTGTTAATTGACGACGCTAATAAGTAAATAGGCTAACTGTAATTTATCGCGTCAGATTATAATAATATGATTTGTAATGCATTTCTTGTTTTGATTATCTTTCATTCAGAACGATCATTCAACCTGCATCCCAGCAATTATTAATTATATACAGAGTTCTGCCAAACTCAATTTGATAACTCCAGTAACATATGAACTTTTTAAAGCTAAACTTGTGGCGACCTGTAATGGGCCCCGCTCCTCTGAACGTAACTGAGAATAAAGCCATTCAAGAAACACTTTAAAAATACTAGTTCATATAGAGTCCTTAAAGAAAACTGGAAGCAGAACATATTTTATTCACTGCCCCTATTTGTGAAGAAAAAAAACATCGATCTACCTGAACACTGTCTGTCACGTATATTCAGTGGATTTTACCTTCCCCCCCCCCCCCCCCCCCCCCCCCCCCCCCCCCCGAAGAAGAACTTACCTCAGTGTTTTTCTTAACTTGTGACATTACGGAAAAAGGAAGTTATCTCCACCAGCTGTGCCAATTTTAGGAACCACACCATACCTCACGCCTAGCCAAGTGCCTGTGCCTTTCTTTAGGAACTTTATCTAATAAATAAACAGTACCGTTAAACTTCAACGTCCAGCGATTTCGGGACACTTTGTTAACTTCAACAACCCCCCAAATCTGGGGCTGTACACGGAAGAAAAATACTTTTACCTAAGCCAAGGTTTAGTGCTGTTTTTTGATGTATTTCCTATGAAGTGCCAGAATTCACCTTTCGGTAAGTCTGCGTGTGTGTTTGTGGGGATGGCCAGCCCTAGTGTGTTTTTTTTTTGAATGAAAGGAGATTTATCTTTTCTTTACCCTTTTAATTAGTTCGACCTTGTACTAAGGTGCATTATATTCCTTGTACGGGATCTCTCCTAGCGGGATTGGGTAACTGTGTTCATTCCCCCTCCCGTAAAATTTGTTGATTTAAAGGGAGACAATTGAGAACCCTAGCTTTTCCTCTACCCCCCCCCCCCCCCTTTTTTTCTGTAACCCCTTGCCTCAGAGTAATAACTTTACCAGTGGGTTAAATTGCCTATCTCTGATCCCCCCCCCCCCCCCCCCCTTTCTTGTCTTTGGGACCGGGTTTTGTCTGTTAGTAAATATAAACGGGAAACGGTGGATGGGATATTTCTCCTCAAAAACCCCCTCTTCCCTTATCATATTTGTATTCTGTAACCTTTGATTTTTGACTGTAAATGTACAATTATGTGTGAGTCCTTTATGATAATAAAGGTATTAATATTTATTGTGTTGGTTGTCGGTTGGCCTAAAACTCCAAACATTTCCATCTGTGTAGGTTGTATTCATGTACGTTGAGCGACAGAATCACCAAATCGGTGAGCGCGTTGAGCGACTGGAACTGACAAACAATTGTTTGTGCAGAAGAGAGATAGGAGTAGTCTGTGAGAAAACAGATATTGTCGTAATAAGAGACTGTCCTTGCTCCTTCCCAGCGCTTGTGAATCTACTACCTCATTCTCCTAAATCCTTATTCTCACAGAGCCTTCAATATCACTTACACTCTAAAGGGACCAATATTCATCAGCACCCTCTCAGATAAAAATTACGACAATATATGGTTAGCTCGTTCGAGATTCTGAACTTAGTTAAAATAGAGTGTGGTTGATTGTCTTTGTGAAGTAGGGTATAATCTTTAAAAGTATTACTTCCCCTAGACCAAGCCGTTCAGTATTTTGGGCCAACCACACAATAATTAAGACAGGTTTGTTTTTCCACAGGAACAGGCAGTTAGTGATAATAAAAGATTGTCACATTTGTATTCTCTGGCAGAGGGAATTGAAAATTTTTGGTTATATAATTGCTGGGACTGCGTGATTGTTTTACAATCACTAAAGGTTATGAAGCGTTTGAGTTGAGCTAAGCTAAAGACGGATTGTTCTGTTTTTTAAAAATTAAGTTAACTACGTCTCATCTTAAAAATTGTCTTCAGGGACGGAGTTTGTTGTTAGAGAATTAACATTTTCTGGGAAATTTTTTTGTTCCTTTTAAATTGTTTAATATAAATTTTTCTCTACTGTTAGTAAGAGTAGATTCTTTTCTAGTGTAACTTACCATTTAATTGGCATAGTTGCTTGCGTTACGAGTCTTAAGTGACAATAATAGCGGCGATAAGTTAACACACGAGGTCATTCAGTAAATTTTTTTTTTTTACTTTGTTTTTCTCGTAGCGGCTTTGAGTTTTTCCCCTTCTTGTTCCATCTTACTATTCTCTAGTCTTAGAAGCATCCAGTTCTTTGACAATGGCTGAGAGAATTAGGATAAGATCCATTTTGAGACAGGAAGCGAAAGACTCAGGATTAGACACAGAAGCCGCGAATCTGTTTATCAACCAGGAACTGCAAAGGTATGACGCGGAGGAAGAGAGGGCAGAAGCTAGGAAGAAAGAAGCGGACGATCGTCAATTGGAGCAGAAGAAAATTGAGGCAGAGATGGACGCCCGCAGGGAAAGAGAGAGAGACAAGGAAAGACAGCATGAATTAGCGCTCAAGGCTTTAGAGAGTCGGAGTGCCTCTACTTCAAATAATGGAGAGCCGTCTTCGCCCCAGTCTCAAACAATGGATCTCTCCAGCACTCAGTCTGCCCAATTAACTGCGATGTCTTTTGCTTTAGAGTCTTTTCCTAGCCCTAACGAAAAAATTGACAGCTACCTAGAAAAATTCGAAAGGCTCGCAAATCTGTATGGGTTAGAGAGTTCCCGCTGGGCACTTAAACTCTCGACGTCACTAAAAGCGAATGCTTATGACGTATACACAAAGCTGGGACCGAACCAACATGATTACGACATGCTTAAGAAGGCCTTGCTAGAGCGGTTCGAAATGACCGCCCGAAAATTTCTGCAAATGTTCAGAAACAGCCGAAAAGAGAGCACGGAAACATTCCCCCAATTCTCTTCACGTCTCACGGGCTATTTGACAAAGTGCATTGAATTATCTGACCTACCTCTTACATATGAGGGACTACTTGGGAACAGATAAAGGCAACTTGTCAAACGAAACCCGTAGATTTTTGGCTGAACAGGGCGCAGTCAGGCTTGAGGACATACTCAATAAGGCCGAACGCTATACCAATGCAATGGCCGAACTTCCCAGCACTAAACGTAAACCCACAGATGAGCCATCTCGTAAACAAAATCTAGAGCAGTCATCCTATTCCTCTAATTCCTCTCAGAATTATAACCAACGAGAAAATAATACCCAGAGACCTCCCCAGGAAAAATCGAAATTCTACAAAACCCGATGCCCCCCCCCCCCGCCCCCCCCCCCCAACAACAATTCTGATCAACCCACCAAGCCTACGTGGCAGCGCGGCCACCAAGGTCAAGGAAAAGGGAAGACCCCTACACCAGGAACGTCTGATCAGGGCAAACAAACCGGTTCAAACCGCGTTGGATGTTTGCATACAGCCTCGAAAGGTAGAATCAATGTCAGTGATTCTCAACCTGAGGGGGACCGACCCTCAACTCGAGGAACTGTAATTTTGAATGGTACCTCAACCACTTGTCTCTTTGACACTGGATTAAGTTTTAGTTGTATTGTTGCTAGACACCTAGTCAAACCAGGTCAGGAGACAGAGGAAACCGTCAAACTTAGTGGAGTGTTAAGAGTGATGCGCCCAGGACGCTGCCTATCGCACTGGTAGAAATACACTCTGACTTTGTCAGAGGAGTTATAAAAGCGGCCATTATGGATGATCCTATCTACCCAGTTATCCTGGGATGTAGATATGTGTTTATTGGGAGACCAAAGGAGCCGATTGTGGCAGCGGTAACCACAAGAGGGCAAGCCAAGAAGGAGAGGGAGCCTGCGCCAAATTTGTTGCCGAACGAACTGAAGGAGGCGCAACAAAAGGACCCTACTCTGGAGCTCTGCTTTAAAAAACTGCCCATGGCTAAGGACCCCAGACACAACGGAGACATCTTTTCTAAGGATGGCGTATTGTATCGTAGAACGGGAAACCCGGACACGGGGAATAACCAGCTCCTAGTTCCGACGCAGTACCGAAGCCAGATCTTAGAGATGGGGCACTCTCTTCCCTTTAGCGGACATATGGGACAAAACGCCACTATTCAGCGAATAAAAACCCACTATTGGTGGCCAGGAATGAACTCTGACATTGTCAGGTATGTGAAATCCTGCGCCCAGTGCCAACGGGTAGCACCCAAGCACTTGACACCCCCAGTACCCATGGGGCAAATGCCAATAGTAGGGACTCCATTTGAACGGGTTGCTGTCGACATCATTGGACCCCTGGAAAGGACCAAAAGAAAGCACAGGTTCATCCTGACTTTAGTCGACACTTGCACAATGTGGGCCGAAGCTGTACCGCTAACATGCATAGATTCCAAGCATGTTGCAGAAGCCCTCGTGCAAATCTTTACACGGTTGGGATTCCCTCAACAAGTTTTGACGGACAATGGATCCCAATTCCGTAGCCTGTTAATGGAGGAGATCTTTAAGATCTTGAGGGCCAAACATATCCACACAAGTCCCTACCATCCGGCCGGAAATGGGCTCGTGGAACGTTTTAATGGCAGCCTCACCACCATGTTACGTAAGCTGGGTCAGGAGAAACCGGAAGACTGGGACCTATATATATCGGCTGCCTTATTCGCCTACCGAGAGGTTCCCCAAGCGTCTACGGGATTCCCGCCTGCTACACTTTTATTTGGCAGACCTATAAAGGGGCCATTAGAAGCCTTACTTCGGTCCCTGACAGACCAAAAGGCTGACGAGACAGTCGTCTCTGCAAGCAAGTATGTATCTGAGCTCAAGGAAAGGCTAAAGCTAGGATGGGATCTAGCTACAACCAACCTTACGAAAGCCCGCGCTAAACACGCTAAAAGATACAACAAAGCTGCAAAAGAGAGAGAGCTCCAACCAGGGGAGAAAGTTTTGTTGCTACTCCCAACCGGAAGCAATAAACTTCGCATCGGATGGCAAGGGCCGTTACCGTCCTTAAAAAGATCTCACGTACCAATTACAAGATCTCCATCAAAGGAAAGGAGAAGGTCTTCCACATAAATCTGCTAAAGAAATATTTGGAAAGACCGGTGCCATCCTCCGAGCATCTCCTGGCTGTCGCCATAGCAACGGAAGACGAGGAAGATGATGATGGTTGCATGGAGTATCCACTGCAACCCACAGAATCCTTTAAAGATGTCAAGTTCGGCGACAATCTCTCACCAGAACAACAAACAGAAACCAGGGCTCTACTAAAACAGTACAGTGCAGTCTTAACGGATGTACCTGGTCGAACAAATCTCATTGAATTTGATATGAAATTAACAAACGAGACCCCTGTTCAAACCAGAGTTTACCCCATCCCGTACGCTAAAGCGGATGCACTTCGCGGAGAAATAGACAAGCTGCGTCAGGCAGGAATTATCAGTGAGTCTACATCTCCTTACAGCTCGAGTGTAGTGCTGTTGCAGAAGCCCAATAAGGAAGTTCGGCTGTGCATTGATTACAGGTTGCTAAACGCTGTAACGGAATTCCAGCCCGAACCTCTCCAAACTGTTTCTGAGTTGTTCACCAAGCTCAGCAAAGCAAAGATCTTCTCCAAGATTGACCTCAGTAAAGGTTATTATCAAATACCAGTCAAGGAGGAAATTAAACCTTTGTTAGCTTTCAGCACTAGCGAAGGACATTACACATTTAATGTGATGCCGTTCGGTTTGCATAACGCACCAGGAGTGTTCACCAGGATGATGAGGAAGCTTCTAGAGCCTTTGCAAAGTCCCCATATCCATAATTTCATGGATGACATATTAATTGCATCGGAAACCTATGAAGAACATATTGCTACGGTTGCTATGCTCCTCAGGAGACTACAGGAAACGGGTCTCACAGCCAGACCTAGCAAATGTCTCATCGGGTTTGAACAGTTAGACTTCCTGGGGCATACTATTTCTCACGGATGCAGTTGGCCTATTAAGAAGAACGTGGAGAAAAATAGTGGCAGCAAAAAGACCCCGAACGAAGAAAGACGTACGTTCCTTCATATCGCTATGTGCATACTATCAGAAGTACATCCAGAACTTCAACGGACTGACGGCACCTCTGACTGACCTCACAAAGAAAGGTTGTCCTGATAAGGTCATATGGGATCAAAAGTGCGAACATGCATACAGCACTTTGAAAGGACAGTTGTCGGCATACCCCATCCTAAGGTTACCTGACCTTAAGAAACCTTTCATACTGAGAGTTGATGCGTCAGGTCAGGGCATCGGGTCAACATTGCTGCAAGCCGATGACAGTGACCTGAACATGCTATTTCCAGTTGCCTATGGCAGTCGGAAACTGAATAAAGCGGAACGCAACTACAGTGTCGTTGAAAGAGAATGTCTCGCTCTGATTCATGGCATCAGACGCCATCATGAGTTTCTGTATGGTACTTCTTTCACGGTGCAAACAGACCATGCTCCACTAGCTTTCCTGGGTGCCAAGAAGGAATTCAACGCAAGGATAATGCGTTGGGCCTTGCTATTGAGTGTTTATTCCTTCAAAGTGGAATATATTCCAGGAAAACAGAATGTCGGAGCTGACTTCTTGAGTAGAAACTGGACCACGGAGGAAGAGGAGAAAATCGACGATGCCAATCATCCTAAAGCTACCGATCAGGGCAGCTTCATTGTCATAAATGAAACATGAAAACGAGTTTCCATGTCTCAAAAGTGGGGACGATTGTGACGTACGTCTAAGTATGACAAATGAATTTCCCTGACTCGATGGATGATAACAGAATATTGGCCTCTCATAACTTTAGAACCCCTGATCATCTGTTGTAACTTTTACCGGCATGCAGCATTTCCACGAGAACCTTACACGCTGGATCATTAATATGTAGCCTGCTATCTTATGCGAACGTTTGAGATCGCATGGCCTTTGATGGGAGATTAAATCCCGCCCACAACCATTTCTGAGAACGATTTATAGCAATCTTTCCCTTAACGCCGGCCCGAAAGAGGACGGGCCATAGACTCACTCCTGTTTCTAGAGCAATAAACAGCAGATCATTTTCTTACCTGGCTGTCACCCCGCCTGGTGGGAGTTGCCAAAGCTCTCAGAACAGCGGTACCATCAAAGAACAGGCTGATCTTCAGAATTCAACGTGGAGCGGCCGCGATCTAAAGAATCAGGAACTTTCAGCTCACAGAGTTAGCTTCTCGGGAAATTTTCGCACTCTTATGCGAGCAGCCTGAGACGGAAGGAAATCGGTAGACCGGGGGAATCGTAGGAATTGCAACGGTTAACACCACGGCGAGGTATCTCGAATTTTGCTCAAGTTCAAGAAAGGTGCGAAAATTTAACACGCCCCATTCAAGTTACATTCGAGAAGTATAAATAGAGAACTCCGATAAACTGCATTTTATCGTTCGCTCTGACAGAATCCTAGTTGCACTAGCATAGTCGGATTCCTGCTGGATTTCATCTACCTTCGTGACTATTGGAGTGTATTCTTTCTGTGCAGACGGTAATTTATACATTAGCTTCGAGTGATCAGTGGTCGAGTTATTTCAATTGATTTCAATGGATTGTGGTGTAAATTTAACCTTATTAAATAAACCCATTTTCAAAGTTCTAGTGCAAACTAATGTTACAGCTAAAAGTATTTCCTAATACAATTGACGCGTAAATTTATTTTGCAGACGTTAAAGAGAATTATAACTTTAATACAGTTTAGTTCTGTATAGATAGATGTGCTTTTAATTATTTTTAACTCACGGGAAGTTTTCCTGATTTGTTAATTGACGACGCTAATAAGTAAATAGGCTAACTGTAATTTATCGCGTCAGATTATAATATGATTTGTAATGCATTTCTTGTTTTGATTATCTTTCATTCAGAACGATCATTCAACCTGCATCCCAGCAATTATTAATTATATACAGAGTTCTGCCAAACTCAATTTGATAACTCCAGTAACATATGAACTTTTTAAAGCTAAACTTGTGGCGACCTGTAATGGGCCCCGCTCCTCTGAACGTAACTGAGAATAAAGCCATTCAAGAAACACTTTAAAAATACTAGTTCATATAGAGTCCTTAAAGAAAACTGGAAGCAGAACATATTTTATTCACTGCCCCTATTTGTGAAGAAAAAACATCGATCTACCTGAACACTGTCTGTCACGTATATTCAGTGGATTTTGCCCGCCCCCCCCCCCCCCCGCCCCGCCCCCCCCCCCCCCCCCCCCGCCCCCCCCCCCCCCCCGAAGAAGAACTTACCTCAGTGTTTTTCTTAACTTGTGACATTACGGAAAAAGGAAGTTATCTCCACCAGCTGTGCCAATTTTAGGAACCACACCATACCTCACGCCTAGCCAAGTGCCTGTGCCTTTCTTTAGGAACTTTATCTAATAAATAAACAGTACCGTTAAACTTCAACGTCCAGCGATTTCGGGACACTTTGTTAACTTCAACAAACCCCAAATCTGGGGCTGTACACGGAAGAAAATACTTTTACCTAAGCCAAGGTTTAGTGCTGTTTTTTGATGTATTTCCTATGAAGTGCCAGAATTCACCTTTCGGTAAGTCTGCGTGTGTGTTTGTGGGGATGGCCAGCCCTAGTGTGTTTTTTTGAATGAAAGGAGATTTATCTTTTCTTTACCTTTTTAATTAGTTCGACCTTGTACTAAGGTGCATTATATTCCTTGTACGGGATCTCTCCTAGCGGGATTGGGTAACTGTGTTCATTCCCCCTCCCGTAAAATTTGTTGATTTAAAGGGAGACAATTGAGAACCCTAGCTTTTCCTCTCCCCCCCCCCCCCCCCCTTCTTTCTGTAACCCCTTGCCTCAGAGTAATAACTTTACCAGTGGGTTAAATTGCCTATCTCTGATCGCCCCCCCCCCCCCCCCTTTCTTGTCTTTGGGACCGGGTTTTGTCTGTTAGTAAATATAAACGGGAAACGGTGGATGGGATATTTCTCCTCAAAACCCCCCCCCCTCTTCCCTTATCATATTTGTATTCTGTAACCTTTGATTTTTGACTGTAAATGTACAATTATGTGTGAGTCCTTTATGATAATAAAGGTATTAATATTTATTTGTGTTGGTTGTCGGTTGGCCTAAAACTCCAAACATTTCCATCTGTGTAGGTTGTATTCATGTACGTTGAGCGACAGAATCACCAAATCGGTGAGCGCGTTGAGCGACTGGAACTGACAAACAGAAGAGAGATAGGAGTAGTCTGTGAGAAAACAGATATTGTCGTAATAAGAAACTGTCCTTGCTCCTTCCCAGCGCTTGTGAATCTACTACCTCATTCTCCCAAATCCTTATTCTCACAGAGCCTTCAATATCACTTTACACTCTAAAGGGACCAATATTCATCAGCACTCTCTATGGTTTCTACATTGTTAATTGTCACCCTTTTTGAAAATTGGTGTTATGATGGCAATCTCCCAATCCTTTGGTGCGGCCTTGTTGCACCACGCTGCCTGTAGGACCCTTAAGAGTAATAGATTGCCTGATTAACCATTTCTGGTGTTATACCATCATGCCCTGCTGCTTTGCCCATCTTGATTTTCTCATTCGCTGCCTTCAGTTCTTCTATCTATATGTCATCTTCATCACCATTAGTTTTCTCTTCTGTGCTACTGGTATCATTTCTGATGCTTGACCTTGCAAGGAGTTCTGAGAAATATTCTTTCCATCTTTCCATTACTTCCTTCGGGGCAGTAAGCAATTTGCCTTGCTTGTCCTTTATAAATTTGAGAGGGCATTGTTTTTCCTTCCTCATGTTCTTTAGGGTCTTATAGAACAATTTCTGGTTTTCTTGTGCATCTTTTTCTAGCTTTTCTCCAAATTCTTCCCAGGACTTCTGTTTTGCTGCTAGCACTTCTGTTCTGAGTGTCACATATTCTCTATATTTCTTTATTTGTCCTACTGTGTTTTTAGCTCCTAAGTATTGTTTCCATGCCATTTTCCTCTCTTTTATTTTCTCTTTGACTTCCTCTGTCCACCAAGGTGTCCTCTTTCTCTTGTTCTCAAGTCGGACTTCACCACATGCTTCTGCAGCAGCTGTCTTTATGATGTCCTTGAATTTAAGCCAGAGGGTTTCCAAGTATCAGGTTGTTCTTCTGTGTTGCTCACCGCTGCAGCAATAAGCCCCTGATATCTGGTCTTAAAACAGATAAAATTGTCATTGAAATGTAGCCCCAAGTCTGAACTTCAAAAATTTATTTCTCAATGTAATCTCCGTTATTTGTTACAGTTTTTGTCCATCTTCTCACAAGGGCATGTATTCCTGCACGGTAAAAATTTGTGTCCTTTTTCCTAAACCCCGGCCGTACGGCGCGTTTAAGGGTCTGGGTAGCCTCAAAGTGATTACCGCGAAGATCTTCTTTCAGTGGTCCAAACAGATGGAAGTCAGAAGGTGCAAGATCGGGACTGTAAGGGGGATGTGGTAATAATGCCCAGCCAAATTCTGCAATCGCATCAATGGTGCATTTAGCGGAGTGTGGCGTGGCATTATCGTGCAACAGTAGTGCAGTTCTCTGATCTTTTTAATGGGTAAAGTCGCAGAAGACGACCTCTAAGCTTCTTCAAAGTTTCAATGTAACGGTCTGCATTCATCGTGTTTCCCTGTTCCAAGAAGTTGAGAAGAATCACACCCTTCTCATCCCAAAACACGGAGGCCATAACTTTCCCTACAGATGGTGAACTTTTGAACTTCTTTTTTGTCAGCGATGTTGTGTGATGCCATTCCATTGACTGCCTCTTGGATTCTGGTTAAAAAAAATGAATCCAAGTCTCATCACCTGTCAAAATATTCGATAAAAACTCTTCTCCTTCAGTTTCGTAATGGTGCAGAAAGTTCATCCAGTGTTACCCGACGGTCACCACGAATGATGCCATCAACTCTATGAATGTTGTGTGAAGTCACTGCGGTAGACGGACGGCCAGTCCACTTTGCGTCAGCCATTGAGGATTGACCTACTTCAGCTTCGTCACAACGATGTACCCAACGTCGGACAGTGCTAACATCCACTGTTGAATCTCCATAAACATTCTTCAAACGTTCGTGGATGTGAATTGGGGTCTCGCCTTCAGCATTGAGGAATTCTATGATATAACGTTGTTTTAACCGAACGTCTTTGGCAGCCATTTTAAAACTGTTACAGTGGTGCCACCTGTTACTGAAACAGGTTGGTAATGCTATACAGTGTAGAAGAGTGTTTGAGGAATCCTGCTAAATTTACAAATTGCACACCGATGCAGTATTTACATACATAAAAAATAGGAGGCATTACTTTTTGACCTTCCCTCGTATTGTTGATACACACATATTTAAGGAAACTTCCTACTAACACTACAGTTTTGTGATTTATGAACTGTTTTATGTAAGTTGGTGTGTTTATTATTTTTTAATGAATCTGTAACCTATCAGTGATAGAAAATCTCTCAAAGGTTTCTTTCCATATCTTCTTTCTTTTTTTTGTTTCCTTAGCCACTGGTTGTCAAAGCAGTCAGTGGCTATCACACCTTGTAGCATCCTGTTGGGCAGCAACAAACTGTCCACTTTGCTTGGTTGGCTGCTGTCCTTTGGGTGGTGTCCCAACTCAGGCTTAGGCTTTGCATCTCGGTCTCCCAAGTTCTCTCCACCAAGTTATTTATGGTCAGCCTCTCTTTTGCCTTCCTTCTGGGGTATGCTTGGGATCAAATCTAAAAGGGAGAAATGCATGTCTACTGTTCATGGCTCCAACAAAAACAGGTCAAGAGTGCAAGGAATATAGTATTCTCAACAATAAGAAACTACTCAGACTACAGCTAGGTACAGACTATTTTAGGATAGTAGAATCTTCCTGTGCAGAATGTCTACAACAGAGTAATATAGAACATATCATACTAAAATATAGCACATATGATTAGCAAAGAATAACAGAGCTACAGCATTTATAAGCATGCAAAGGACCTATAATAGAGAAAGTATTTAACTGCATGCAAGGCACCTGTAATTGAGAGAGTATTTACAGGCATTCAAGGCACCTTTAATAGAGAAAGTATTTAATGGCATGCAAAGCACCTGTAACTGAGAATAAGTGTTGAGGATAGTCAGACCTATGAAACTGCTTATATAACAATAACACATATTAGCTCTTCAACTCTGGGACAACTGTTCTTTTGCCATCTGCCAGTTGTGCATAGAAGATATCTTTTGGGATCTGACCATCTTTCATGCAGCGGACATGGCCAGGTCAGCATAGTCTGCACTGTCTAAACAGCATATACATGCTTTGAAGACCAGCACATGTCAACACCTTGACATTTGTCACTTTGTTCTTCTATGAAAATACATAGGATTACTTACGTGTGCTGTGTAATTTTGAAGATTACTTGACTATGCTGTGTAATTTTATTTTGCACTTAAATATGCCATGTAATATCGGAAGACACATACGTATGCTGTGAAGTAAAACATGATGTACATAAGCAAGTACTGTATATAGTCACCACTATATTTTATTCAAGCAGTCTTGCCAATCATAATAGTCCTAACTGATTGTTGAAATACATTAGAGAATAGGCCAGTATGTATGATTTCATAATTTATCTTATTGTTTTCAAAATTTCAGACATATATTCCTGTTCCCTGTGTAACACTGGTTTCCTCCAACTTGATATCATGGATGAGCATATAAAAACAGTACACATCACTGGACTCTGGGAGTTTGATAACAAACATGGTGATCTTCAGGATGTGTTACCGCAGGGCAGTGGAAATAAAGTGAATGATACAGTGAGTAAAATAGGAGATGATACCTCTGCTGATGCAATAAGAGAAGATAACATCAAACCGAGACTCGAAGACAATGAATCATTACTGAAATTTATCTGTAGTCAAGAAAAGACAGCTAAAATTTGTGACAACCTAAATACATCAGCTTTAACAACTGAAGACTGTAATATAAATTGTAGTCAAATATTTTCTGTCAGTGAGATAAATGTTCAGCTGTGTGTGAGTGACAGAACTGTTGATACATGCAGTGATTTAAGTATTCAGTCTCACATGAAAATAGAGGAAGATAAGTCCTACAAGTGTGCATTATTTACTGTGAAAGATAACATACAGCAACATAGCAGAAAACATACAGGAGAGAAGTCTTTCAGTTGTGATATTTGTGATTTAGCATTTGCTGGGAGAGGTCAACTACGAGTACATCAAAGAATACATACAAGGTCAAAACCTTACAAGTGTGATGTTTGTGGTGCAGCATTTACTCAAAGAAGTAACCTAAAAAAACACGAAAGAATACATACAGGAGAGAAGCCATTCAGATGTGACATTTGTGGTGAATCATTTACTCTGAAAGGTAACCTACAAGTACATAAGAGAATACATACAGGAGAGAAGCTTTACAAGTGTGATGTTTGTGGTATGGCATTTACTATGAAACATAGCTTACAAGGACATAAAATAATACATACAGGAGAGAAGCCTTACAAGTGTGATGTTTGTGGTGCAACATTTACTCAGAAAGGTCAACTACAACAACATAAAAGAATACATACAGGAGAGAAGCCTTACAAGTGTGATGATTGTGGTGCAATATTTACTCAGACATGTCAGCTACAACAACATAAAAGAATACATACAGGAGAGAAGCCTTACAAGTGTGATGATTGTGGTGCAACATTTACTCAGAAAGGTCACCTACAATTACATAAAATAAAACATACAGGAGAGAAGCCTTACCAGTGTGACGATTGTGGTGCAACATTCACCCAGAAAGGTCAACTACAACAACATAAAAGAATACATACAGGAGAGAAGCCTTACAAATGTGATGTTTGTGGTGCAACATTTACTCAGAAAGGTCAATTACATCAACATAAAAGAATACATACCAGAGAGAAGCCTTACAAGTGTGATGTTTGTGATGCAACATTTACTCAGAAAGGTCAATTACATCAACATAAAAGAATACATACCGGAGAGAAGCCTTACAAGTGTGATGTTTGTGGTGCAACGTTTACTCAGAAAAGTCACCTACAACTACATAAAATAAAACATACAGGAGAGAAGCCTTTCAAGTGTGATGTTTGTGGTGCAACATTTACTCAGAAAGGTCACCTACAACCACATAAAATAAAACATACCGGAGAAAAGCCTTACAAGTGTGATGTTTGTGATGCAACATTTACTCAGAAAGGTCACCTACAACGACATAAAATAAAACATACAGGAGAGAAGCCTTACAAGTGTGATGTTTGTGGTGCAACGTTTACTCAGAAAGGTAGCCTACAAGTACACAAAAGAATACATACGGGCAAGAAGCCTTTCAAGTGTGATGTTTGTTGTGCTGCATTTCCTTCAAAAAATAGCTTTCAAAGACATAAAAAGATATACACAGGAGAGAAGCCTTACAAGTGTGATGGTCGTGATGCATCATTTTCTCAAAGCAGTAATCTAAAAACACACGAAAGAATGCATAAAGGCGAGACACCTTCCAAGTATGATGTTCATAATTTTTTACTAAAAAATCATACAACAAGAAATGTTGAAGCTAACGTTTCAGATGTAACTGCTGAAATAAAACAGGAAGTGTACTGTGAGGTGAGTATTTAGTTTGTAAGCAGTACTTTTAAATAATTTGATTAAATTTTGTTTTGTAGAAGTCAAAGTCTATAGCAAATATTGTGGACATTAATCCTCTGTACCATGTTTCTTTACATGATCTGTCACTCCTATTGTCAGATAATAAGAAATAATCCCACTTTGTATTCAGATTATTGCAAAATAAATGACCCAATTTTTATTAAAATATATGATTGGTTATATAGTAAGGTGAATTAAAATAAGTCATTTCAGTCTGAGAAGGTCAAAGATATGACCAGTATAGTCATTGTCTGGAAAAAATTAATAATACTGTAAAGAAAAGAAAGTGGTCTCCTGTTTCTTCTACTTTGTACACTTTCAGAAGTCAACTTGAATATGTTCAAAGAAAGCAGTGGTCATCTGGAGGTTGTTGATTACTTTGTAGAGTTGTTTTTTTTAAATAGAAAAGATACTGATGATGGCCATACTCAGGACCTTTCAGAGGTTGAGAGAGGCTCAGGCCAGTTCCCTTTTTGAAGCCCCCACTAGATTTAAAAAGTGCCAAACAAGAGTTTTTAAAACTGGTTTAAATAATCAGATTTGCAAAGTAAAATATAAGTTTTAAATGTTTAATACACAAGAAATAGTTATAGAACACACAAGAACAAAATATTCAGTAGTTAATACACAAAGTAGAAAAGTTTAATACACACAACATTAAAATGAATTAGTTTAACAAAATTGAATATCGGCATATATGGCTAAGCAGTTAGAAAATTAATAAATGTTCCTGTTCATTTTAAAAAAAAGCCTTTCAGATTGGGTGAAAAGAAGCTCTCACAACAAGCAGATGAGAGGAGAAATCGTCAAAAGGAACACCAGGAAAATAAGCAACTGAGGGCTGTCACCTCAAGGGTGCATTCCCATAGTCAGTTATGACTGAAGGGGTTGTTATTATTACTGTATTACTTTCATGCATTGTGTTTCCTTCAGATGGAACTTATTATAAAAAATCAAATACTTACCATGTTGATTTATGTCAGTAATATCATAACTAAGATGAGGTGTCAGTAAATGTTATTTAATAAATTTACATTGCGGTTATCAAATTGTGGCCATGTTAAAAATTGATATGGTTTGACTTAAACTTGAGTGTGCTGTGTTTTGTTTCCAGGTAAACACAGTGAAGAAAGAGAGAAAAGATGAGAAGGAAGATGATGTTTCTCCAGAGAGGGAGGGTAAGAAGATCAGTTTAACATTTGTTTGTCCTACTAGAGACAGTTTACTTTGTAATGTTTTACTGTTTTTTTTTATTTTTTAAACAGAAATGCAAACTATGCTCAAAATAGTGTCACCTGAAACTAAAATATAACATACTAAATATTGTTGATACACACATAATTAAGGAAACTTCCTACTAACATCACAGTTTTGTGATTTCTGTCCTGTTTATGTGAGTTGGTGTGTTTATTATTTTTTAATGAATCTGTAACCTATCAGTGATAGAAAATCTCTCAAAGCCAATTCACTTATAAGGTTTCTTTCCATATCTTCTTTCTTTTTTGTTTCCTTAGCCACTGGTTGTCAAAGCAGTCAGTGGCTATCACACCTTGTAGCATCCTGTTGGGCAGCAACAAACTGTCCACTTTGCTTGGTTGGCTGCTGTCCTTTGGGTAGTGTCCCAACTCTGGCTCAGGCTTTGCATCTCGGTCTCCCAAGTTCTCTCCACCAAGTTATTTATGGTCAGCCTCTCTTTTGCCTTCCTTCTGGGGTATGCTTGGGATCAAATCTAAAAGGGAGAAATGCATGTCTACTGTTCATGGCTCCAACAAAAACAGGTCAAGAGTGCAAGGAATATATACTCCAGACCAAAAGAAATGCACATATTAATTGTTCTGATTTTCAGACAAATAAAATAAAAAAATCAAGTTTAAATCATCTTGAAACACAACTTTAGCAATGCAAGACGATACTGCACGTGGAAAATTTGTGCTGCTGTAAGTTGTTTACGGCGTAGATGAGCAAACGCTCAGAATAAAAATTCATTACAGTTCGTGCATTTCATGATTTTTCATGCATGACTTTTGGTTGTCTGTTGTTCACCCAATCCTCTATAAAATGTGCGTGAACCCATAACAAATTCACACAGCAAAACGATGCCTAGACTGAATATTGACAAGCGTAATCAAGCAGTGAGAATGCTCAGAGGTGGAGCATCAGTTAGAGAGATGTCCCAGGCATTTCAAGTTCACCATACCTCGATTTATTGTCTATTGCTTCGAAACCAAACAACAGGGACCATCGCCGACCGACCCCGGTCTGGCACTCCATGCATAACGACATACAGACAAGACAGGGCCATTCGGCGCACTCATGAGCGAGGCCGCTGTAGCCACAGCCAGAATAACCATTGGAACTCGTGGCAACGCCATCAGTAGTCAAACCGTGCGCAGGAGGTTAAGGGAAGCTCAGCTCATATGCCATTAACCCTAGACCGGACAGATCCTCAGCTGAGAGATGCTCTACAGAGAACTTGGAATGCCATTCCGATGGAAACCATTCAACACTTGGTGAGGTCGATGCCTAATCGTCTTCAAGAATGTGCCAGAGCTATGGGGGGACACACCCGATATTAAGACATTCATGCTGTGGTTTGAACAAACTTTAGTGCAGTTGGATATTTTGTTGGTACTTCAGAATATGTAGAAGTGCGATCTCATGGGGGGCGATAATTGTGAGTATTGATTTGAAAACGTTAATAAACATTCAGACACTTCATGTGCGCAAATTTCATTATTTTAAGTTTGTTGCTTATATTTGAAAATAACATTTTATGCATTGTGCGTTTCTTTTGTTCTTGAGTATAGTATTCTCAACAATAAGAAACTACTCAGACTACAGCTAGGTACAGACTATTTTAGGATAGTAGAATCTTCCTGTGCAGAATGTCTACAACAGAGTAATATAGAACATTTCCTACTAAAATGTAGCACATATGATTAGCAGAGAATCCCAGAGCTACAAAATTTACAGGCATTCAAGGCACCTTTAATAGAGAAAGTATTTAATGGCATGCAAAGCACCTGTAACTGAGAATAAGTGTTGAGGATAGTCAGACCTATGAAACTGCTTATATAACAAGAACACATATTAGCTCTTCAACTCTGGGACAACTGTTCTTTTGCCATCTGCCAGTTGTGCATAGAAGATATCTTTTGGGATCTGACCATCTTTCATGCAGCGGACATGGCCAGGCCAGCATAGTCTGCACTGTCTAAACAGCATATACATGCTTTGAAGACCAGCACATGACAACACCTTGACATTTTTCACTTTGTTCTTCTATGAAAATACATAGGATTACTTACGTGTGCTGTGTAATTTTAAAGATTACTTGACTGTGCTGTGTAATTTTATTTTGCACTTAAATATGCCATGTAATATCAGAAGACACATATGTATGCCGTGAAGTAAAACATGATGTACATAAGCAAGTACTGTATATAGTCACCACTATATTTTATTCAAGCAGTCTTGCCAATTATAATAGTCCTAACTGATTGTTGAAATACATTAGAGGAAAGGCCAGTATGTATGATTTCATAATTTATTTTATTGTTTTCAAAATTTCAGACATATATTCCTGTTCCCTGTGTAACACTGGTTCCCTCCAACTTGATATCATGGATGAGCATATAAAAACAGTACACATCACTGGACTCTGGGAGTTTGATAACAAACATGATGATCTTCAGGATGTGTTACCGCAGGGCAGTGGAAATAAAGTGAATGATACAGTGAATAAAGTAGGAGATGATATCTCTGCTGATGCAATAAGAGAAGATAGCACCAAACCAAGACTCGAAGACAATGAATCATTACTGAACTTGATACATAGTCACGAAAAGACAGCTAAAATTTGTGACAACCTAAATACATCAGCTTTAACAACTGAAGACTGTAATATAAATTGTAGTCAAATATTTTCTGTCAGTGAGATAAATGTTCAGCTGTGTGTGAGTGACAGAACTGTTGATACATGCAGTGATTTAAGCATTCAGTCTCACATGAAAATAGAGGAAGATAAGTCCTACAAGTGTGCATTATTTACTGTGAAAGATAGAAAGATAACATACTGTGAAAGCAACATACAGCAACATAGCAGAAAACATACAGGAGAGAAGTCTTTCAGTTGTGATATTTGTGATTTAGCATTTGCTGGGAGAGGTCAACTACGAGTACATCAAAGAATACATACAAGGTCAAAACCTTACAAGTGTGATGTTTGTGGTGCAGCATTTACTCAAAGAAGTAACCTAAAAAAACACGAAAGAATACATACAGGAGAGAAGCCATTCAGATGTGACATTTGTGGTGAATCATTTACTCTGAAAGGTAACCTACAAGTACATAAGAGAATACATACAGGAGAGAAGCTTTACAAGTGTGATGTTTGTGGTATGGCATTTACTATGAAACATAGCTTACAAGGACATAAAATAATACATACAGGAGAGAAGCCTTACAAGTGTGATGTTTGTGGTGCAACATTTACTCAGAAAGGTCAACTACAACAACATAAAAGAATACATACAGGAGAGAAGCCTTACAAGTGTGATGATTGTGGTGCAATATTTACTCAGACATGTCAGCTACAACAACATAAAAGAATACATACAGGAGAGAAGCCTTACAAGTGTGATGATTGTGGTGCAACATTTACTCAGAAAGGTCACCTACAATTACATAAAATAAAACATACAGGAGAGAAGCCTTACCAGTGTGACGATTGTGGTGCAACATTCACCCAGAAAGGTCAACTACAACAACATAAAAGAATACATACAGGAGAGAAGCCTTACAAATGTGATGTTTGTGGTGCAACATTTACTCAGAAAGGTCAATTACATCAACATAAAAGAATACATACCGGAGAGAAGCCTTACAAGTGTGATGTTTGTGGTGCAACGTTTACTCAGAAAAGTCACCTACAACTACATAAAATAAAACATACAGGAGAGAAGCCTTTCAAGTGTGATGTTTGTGGTGCAACATTTACTCAGAAAGGTCACCTACAACCACATAAAATAAAACATACCGGAGAAAAGCCTTACAAGTGTGATGTTTGTGATGCAACATTTACTCAGAAAGGTCACCTACAACGACATAAAATAAAACATACAGGAGAGAAGCCTTACAAGTGTGATGTTTGTGGTGCAACGTTTACTCAGAAAGGTAGCCTACAAGTACACAAAAGAATACATACGGGCAAGAAGCCTTTCAAGTGTGATGTTTGTTGTGCTGCATTTCCTTCAAAAAATAGCTTTCAAAGACATAAAAAGATATACACAGGAGAGAAGCCTTACAAGTGTGATGGTCGTGATGCATCATTTTCTCAAAGCAGTAATCTAAAAACACACGAAAGAATGCATAAAGGCGAGACACCTTCCAAGTATGATGTTCATAATTTTTTACTAAAAAATCATACAACAAGAAATGTTGAAGCTAACGTTTCAGATGTAACTGCTGAAATAAAACAGGAAGTGTACTGTGAGGTGAGTATTTAGTTTGTAAGCAGTACTTTTAAATAATTTGATTAAATTTTGTTTTGTAGAAGTCAAAGTCTATAGCAAATATTGTGGACATTAATCCTCTGTACCATGTTTCTTTACATGATCTGTCACTCCTATTGTCAGATAATAAGAAATAATCCCACTTTGTATTCAGATTATTGCAAAATAAATGACCCAATTTTTATTAAAATATATGATTGGTTATATAGTAAGGTGAATTAAAATAAGTCATTTCAGTCTGAGAAGGTCAAAGATATGACCAGTATAGTCATTGTCTGGAAAAAATTAATAATACTGTAAAGAAAAGAAAGTGGTCTCCTGTTTCTTCTACTTTGTACACTTTCAGAAGTCAACTTGAATATGTTCAAAGAAAGCAGTGGTCATCTGGAGGTTGTTGATTACTTTGTAGAGTTGTTTTTTTTAAATAGAAAAGATACTGATGATGGCCATACTCAGGACCTTTCAGAGGTTAAGAGAGGCTCAGGCCAGTTCCCTTTTTGAAGCCCCCACTAGATTTAAAAAGTGCCAAACAAGAGTTTTTAAAACTGGTTTAAATAATCAGATTTGCAAAGTAAAATATAAGTTTTAAATGTTTAATACACAAGAAATAGTTATAGAACACACAAGAACAAAATATTCAGTAGTTAATACACAAAGTAGAAAAGTTTAATACACACAACATTAAAATGAATTAGTTTAACAAAATTGAATATCGGCATATATGGCTAAGCAGTTAGAAAATTAATAAATGTTCCTGTTCATTTTAAAAAAAAGCCTTTCAGATTGGGTGAAAAGAAGCTCTCACAACAAGCAGATGAGAGGAGAAATCGTCAAAAGGAACACCAGGAAAATAAGCAACTGAGGGCTGTCACCTCAAGGGTGCATTCCCATAGTCAGTTATGACTGAAGGGGTTGTTATTATTACTGTATTACTTTCATGCATTGTGTTTCCTTCAGATGGAACTTATTATAAAAAATCAAATACTTACCATGTTGATTTATGTCAGTAATATCATAACTAAGATGAGGTGTCAGTAAATGTTATTTAATAAATTTACATTGCGGTTATCAAATTGTGGCCATGTTTAAAATTGATATGGTTTGACTTAAACTTGAGTGTGCTGTGTTTTGTTTCCAGGTAAACACAGTGAAGAAAGAGAGAAAAGATGAGAAGGAAGATGATGTTTCTCCAGAGAGGGAGGGTAAGAAGATCAGTTTAACATTTGTTTGTCCTACTAGAGACAGTTTACTTTGTAATGTTTTACTGTTTTTTTTTATTTTTTAAACAGAAATGCAAACTATGCTCAAAATAGTGTCACCTGAAACTAAAATATAACATACTAAATATTGTTGATACACACATAATTAAGGAAACTTCCTACTAACATCACAGTTTTGTGATTTCTGTCCTGTTTATGTGAGTTGGTGTGTTTATTATTTTTTAATGAATCTGTAACCTATCAGTGATAGAAAATCTCTCAAAGCCAATTCACTTATAAGGTTTCTTTCCATATCTTCTTTCTTTTTTGTTTCCTTAGCCACTGGTTGTCAAAGCAGTCAGTGGCTATCACACCTTGTAGCATCCTGTTGGGCAGCAACAAACTGTCCACTTTGCTTGGTTGGCTGCTGTCCTTTGGGTAGTGTCCCAACTCTGGCTCAGGCTTTGCATCTCGGTCTCCCAAGTTCTCTCCACCAAGTTATTTATGGTCAGCCTCTCTTTTGCCTTCCTTCTGGGGTATGCTTGGGATCAAATCTAAAAGGGAGAAATGCATGTCTACTGTTCATGGCTCCAACAAAAACAGGTCAAGAGTGCAAGGAATATATACTCCAGACCAAAAGAAATGCACATATTAATTGTTCTGATTTTCAGACAAATAAAATAGAAAAAATCAAGTTTAAATCATCTTGAAACACAACTTTAGCAGTGCAAGACGATACTGCACGTGGAAAATTTGTGCTGCTGTAAGTTGTTTACGGCGTAGATGAGCAAACGCTCAGAATAAAAATTCATTACAGTTCGTGCATTTCATGATTTTTCATGCATGACTTTTGGTTGTCTGTTGTTCACCCAATCCTCTATAAAATGTGCGTGAACCCATAACAAATTCACACAGCAAAACGATGCCTAGACTGAATATTGACAAGCGTAATCAAGCAGTGAGAATGCTCAGAGGTGGAGCATCAGTTAGAGAGATGTCCCAGGCATTTCAAGTTCACCATACCTCGATTTATTGTCTATTGCTTCGAAACCAAACAACAGGGACCATCGCCGACCGACCCCGGTCTGGCACTCCATGCATAACGACATACAGACAAGACAGGGCCATTCGGCGCACTCATGAGCGAGGCCGCTGTAGCCACAGCCAGAATAACCATTGGAACTCGTGGCAACGCCATCAGTAGTCAAACCGTGCGCAGGAGGTTAAGGGAAGCTCAGCTCATATGCCATTAACCCTAGACCGGACAGATCCTCAGCTGAGAGATGCTCTACAGAGAACTTGGAATGCCATTCCGATGGAAACCATTCAACACTTGGTGAGGTCGATGCCTAATCGTCTTCAAGAATGTGCCAGAGCTATGGGGGGACACACCCGATATTAAGACATTCATGCTGTGGTTTGAACAAACTTTAGTGCAGTTGGATATTTTGTTGGTACTTCAGAATATGTAGAAGTGCGATCTCATGGGGGGCGATAATTGTGAGTATTGATTTGAAAACGTTAATAAACATTCAGACACTTCATGTGCGCAAATTTCATTATTTTAAGTTTGTTGCTTATATTTGAAAATAACATTTTATGCATTGTGCGTTTCTTTTGTTCTTGAGTATAGTATTCTCAGCAATAAGAAACTACTCTGACTACAACTAGTTACTGGCTGTTTTAGGATAGGAGAATATTCCTGTGCTGAATGTCTACAACAAAGTAATATAGAACATTTCCTACTAAAATGTAGCACATAGGATTAACAGAGAATCCCAGAGCTACAAAATTTACAGGCATTCAAGGCACCTTTAATAGAGAAAGTATTTAATGGCATGCAAAGCACCTGTAACTGAGAATAAGTGTTGAGGATAGTCAGACCTATGAAACTGCTTATATAACAAGAACACATATTAGCTCTTCAACTCTGGGACAACTGTTCTTTTGCCATCTGCCAGTTGTGCATAGAAGATATCTTTTGGGATCTGACCATCTTTCATGCAGCGGACATGGCCAGGCCAGCATAGTCTGCACTGTCTAAACAGCATATACATGCTTTGAAGACCAGCACATGACAACACCTTGACATTTTTCACTTTGTTCTTCTATGAAAATACATAGGATTACTTACGTGTGCTGTGTAATTTTAAAGATTACTTGACTGTGCTGTGTAATTTTATTTTGCACTTAAATATGCCATGTAATATCAGAAGACACATATGTATGCCGTGAAGTAAAACATGATGTACATAAGCAAGTACTGTATATAGTCACCACTATATTTTATTCAAGCAGTCTTGCCAATTATAATAGTCCTAACTGATTGTTGAAATACATTAGAGGAAAGGCCAGTATGTATGATTTCATAATTTATTTTATTGTTTTCAAAATTTCAGACATATATTCCTGTTCCCTGTGTAACACTGGTTTCCCCCAACTTGATATCATGGATGAGCATATAAAAACAGTTCACATCACTGGGCTCTGGGAGTTTGATAACAAACCTGATGATCTTCAGGATGTGTTACCACAGGGCAGTGGAAATAAAGTGAATGATACAGTGAATAAAGTAGGAGATGATACCTCTGCTGATGCAATAAGAGAAGATAACATCAAACCAAGACTCGAAGACAATGAATCATTACTGAACTTGATACATAGTCAGGAAAAGACAGCTAAAATTTGTGACAACCTAAATACATCAGCTTTAACAACTGAAGACTGTAATAATATAAATTGTAGTCAAATATTTTCTGTCAGTGAGATAAATGTTCAGCTTTGTGTGAGTGACAGAGCTGTTGATACATGCAGTGATTTAAGTATTTGTGTGAGTGACAGAGCTGTTGATACATGCTGTGATTTAAGTATTTGTGTGAGTGACAGAACTGTTGATACATGCAGTGATTTAAGTATTCAGTCTCACATGAAAATAGAGGAAGATAAGTCCTACAAGTGTGCATTATTTACTGTGAAAGATAACATACAGCAACATAGCAGAAAACATACAGGAGAGAAGTCTTTCAGTTGTGATATTTGTGATTTAGCATTTGCTGGGAGAGATCAACTACGAGTACATTAAAGAATACATACAAGGTCAAAACCTTACAAGTGTGATGTTTGTGGTGCAGCATTTACTCAAAGAAGTAACCTAAAAAAACACGAAAGAATACATACAGGAGAGAAGCCATTCAGATGTGACATTTGTGGTGAATCATTTACTCTGAAAGGTAACCTACAAGTACATAAGAGAATACATACAGGAGAGAAGCCTTACAAGTGTGATGTTTGTGGTGCAACGTTTACTCAGAAAGGTCACCTACAACCACATAAAAGAAAACATACAGGAGAGAAACCTTACAAGTGTGATGTTTGTGGTGCAACATTTACTCAGAAAGGTCAATGTTATGTGCAGTCTTTGATATCTTACAATATTATACATAGGTAATTTTTTAGTGCTTAAGGGAAAGTCATTATTGAGTTACTTCCCTTGAAAGTTGTGTCGGCTCTTTCGATCAAACTCCGCGGATAAATCCATTTTACTGCGATTTATTCGTTGTTTGGGTAATAATAGATTGTTCTTGCTTCAGAATATCTATGGCCTGAATTTATGTGTATTGTTTGTCTGAGTAGGACGAGTCTGTCTTATATCTGTATATCTTTACATATCTAAGTCGAACTATATGTTCTGTTGTCTCTAGAGAGGTCGAAGGCTATTCGGCGGATGTGTCGCTAGAGTGTGGTGTGATTTGGCTTCGTCCTGATAGGGACTGTGTGTTTTCCATGTCGGCCTGTCGCCGGGGAAAAAGTGATCTCAGTATTTGGGGGGAAGGTGATAGTCGTCTAAACCTATCGTGTATGCTTTACCCCAGTGTTTAGTCGTATTGCCAAGGAATGGCAGTTTCATATTTCCTCTACCAAGGTAATCAAAGATACTCTTATGGACTCTTGATCGAAGCCACCATTTTCGATAGTTACGATTTGAATGTCTAAGAGAATATATTTGACTCGATGAAAACGACTTCGATTCCTAGCAGCACTATATCCTGTAGATTGCAGTCAATTGTTCATGATCAAATCTACAGAGCAATGAAATGTTTTATGAATGACTAACTTTAGGACAGATTCATTATCTGTATCCAAACGTGAGTGACAGCTCACGAGTGAAGCCATCTTGGAACCAAAACATGTTGTGACTTTCAAGAAGAGAAAAGGGATGCCCGTATTATCGCTTGTTTAGTCCAGAGATCACTGCTACACATGAGAACCCGTTATTAGCGGTTCAATATTATTATATGGAAAAATATGTGCTGAACATTATGTTGAAGAATCGTCGCTAGACGAGATTAGGTTTAGAAGCCATCTGAAATGTTGTTTATAAGCTGACGTGCTCAGTCAGTGAAGTCAGATGATATATGTATGGGCGATACTGAGTGCTTGGCTACTGACAGTCCATTATACACTTATTCTACATGAGTGCCCATGTAACATTGCAAGACCATTTATCCACTGTACTATGATGTATTATGCCAACCTGTGATTTGTCACTATCTGTGCTGTCGAGTGTGTACGTCCAATTAAACTTTAGAAAAGGTACACAGTCGTTGGTGTCGATGACTTCCAGTCATACATGAGTGTGAGAAAAGAACATTTGTCAACACCACGAACCCTTATTAACATTCGCACATTATACACTCAATCCATGTCTACACACCACTGCGTAGGTCAAGTTGACATTCCATACACTACAGTGGAGCAAACAACACCATAGAGGTCTTATCAACTGATGATGATGATGATGTCTGCTTCCATCCACTTACAGTACTTTGCAAAAAAAATGGCAGTCATATTTTCGCAACGCAGCACACTCATAAAAGCAAATACTAATAAAAACTGTATGTCCAGAGGAAGATTGGTATCTCCCCTATCTATTAACAGTGGTTTCAGTACAATATAATGTTGCATTCTCCAGCAAGGCAAGCCTGGATGCGGCGAGGCATACTTCCCAAAAATGTTTGTAGGTAATTGTGAGTCAGACTGTCCCAGTATTTTTCAGCTACCTTCTTCAATTGTTCAACGTCTCTGAGTCCACTCTTTTTTAAATGATTCTTGAGTAGTGCCCAAACGTTTTCAATTGGGTTTAGATCGGGACTGTTGCTGGGCCACTTCAGAACTATCACATTCTTCTCTTGCAGCCATGCTTTGGTGGTATGAGCTGTATGATTTAGGTCATTGTCATGTTGAAATGTGCACCCATCGGTGTACATGACCTGCATAAATGGCAGAAGGTGTCCCTCTAGTATGTCGATGTACCTTTCTTTCGTGAGAATTCCTGTGAAAACAATCAGTGGGGTGGCACCTCTTGCTGACACCCCTCCCCAAAGATGGAATTTCTAGGTATGTTTCGGTCGCTGGTACACAGGCGTTACAGAGCCTTTCGTCCAAATATCTATTTGAGCAGGATAAGACCAAACAGAACATTCATCTGGAAAAATCACACATTGTCCCATGACAAATTTTGGTGTTCGTGGCACCAGTTCAAGCGCAACGGTTTGTGAGTCTCTGTGAGAAATTGTGACGTAATTTGCTCTTTGTCAACACTTCGTCACGTGACCTGTCAGGTGAATGCAGTATGTAGGTCAGCGTTGTTGACAGTTTTCCATTAGACATTATAGAGTTTCACAGAACAGTTGGATCAATTCTTGTCAATGTTAACAGGAAGACAGTATGAGTGAACTAAGAAGTCCTATTTTCATCGATGGATCTTCTTGTTTTCCATATATGAACTTTAATATTTAAGGCCAGAATGTTTAATTGAATAAAGTGGCAGTTTGTTTGTTTTCATAAAAATAACTTTGCCATTACTGTAAAACTGAGCCTATTTTGCAACACATACTATCATACACATAATTTATATATATTTATGTTTACATGTTATTTGTTTGTATAGTATGTTAGTTTCTATGTCAGCGGGTTGTGTTTAAGGTTGGGCGGCGTCCTCACAACAGAATATCCCACGTCATAGAGGGTCCGTTGTGGGCGTTTTCTATAGGTGCAATTTTCTTGATTGAAAATTTGCTGCGACAACTGTTGCTTTTGTGTTAGCTGTGAAGTCTGTAATTATTGTTATTTTTGTAATATTTCTTTGTTCTTTAGTTTTGTTTTGATTTGTTTGTAATTTGTTGGTCTAACCTTTTCTATCTTTCAGTTCTATTCTCAATTTATATTCATATATTGTGACGTCATTTGTGTGTTGTTATTCTTTGCAGATTCAGTGATTATTTTCATTGATTTCCCTATTTGATTTATTTTGATTTCTGCAAACGTTCTTGTATTGTCAGTCCTATTTGTACTTTATGTATTCTGTTGGTTGACATATGTTTTATATAGGTATATTTCATAAGACACAATTGCCTGTGCACTGCACTTGGATTATGGTATAAACCAGTACCTGATTATTATTACTATTATACAAGACCTTATTAAAGGCTTGTGACCCACAGATATTGGGATAGTATACTGATTAATCAAGTCATTGAGAACTTGTGGTATTATTATTGATTCAGGTGATTAGTATTATTGTTAGACATCATGGCTACATTAGAATACTTCATTACACAAGGGAAAGCCCTTGATAAGACTGGTCAACAATTAGAACAATGGGCAGTTGCTCAATATGACAAAGCATTAGCTGCAGAAGAGAAAAGATTAGCTGCAGAAGAAAGAAAAGCTATGGCGGAAGAGAAAAGATTAGAAAGAGAAGCTGAGGCTGCTGCTGAACAAAAGAAATTGCAGATGCAGGTGGAGGAAAGGAGATTTGAAGCTGAACAAAAAAAATTAGAAAGAGAAGCTGCAGCTGAACAAAAAAAAATTAGAAAGAGAAGCTGCTGCGGAACAAAAAAGATTAGACAGTGAAGCTGAACAAAAAAAATTAGAAAGAGAAGCTGCTGCGGAACAAAAAAGATTAGACAGTGAAGCTGAACAAAAAAGATTAGACAGGGAAGCTGAACAAAAAAGATTAGACAGGGAGGCTGAACAAAAAAGATTAGATGCTGAAGAGAAAAAAGCAATAAGAGAACATGAATTTGAGTTAGAGAAATTGAGATTGACAAGTATGAGTAATGTTAATCAGGCATCTAGTGGTAATGGTAAACCTTCTACTTACAAGGTTAAGGTTCCACCGTTCAATCAGTCCAGTGACGATATTACATTCTGGCTGGATAGATTTGAACGTTCTTGTCGTACACATAATGTGGATAAATCACAATACGCTAATCAATTATCAGAAAACTTGAAAGGTGAATCTTTGACTAGATTATGCCTTGTAGGAGAAGCAGATAAGGATAATTATGATGTCATTAGGGCGGCTTTGATAAAAAAATATCAGCTAAGTGAGGAAGGCTATCGCCTTTTATTTAAAACGATGGTGCCTGAGACGGGTGTAGAATTCTCAGAATTCACTGCAAAGGCACGTCTCACAGTTGATCGTTGGATTGAGCTTTCCAAAACAGAAAAAACGTATGAAGGACTTATGGATTTGTTGCTCAGAGATAAGATTATGTCATGTGTGAACAAACCTTTCCTTGAATTTATACATGAGCGTAAACCTAAATCTCTAAAAGAAATGGAAGAATATTGTTCCCAATATGTCACTGCACACCCCGACGTGACTTTTGGCAACACTAAGATTAAGGAGAGTATGCCAGTTGCTTCAGCAACACCATACAATCCCAATTATTCACACAGATTTCAGGGACCTCAAAACAGATTTGATAAAAAAGGTAACCATAATAGTTATCAAAACCAAGGTAACCAATCATTTCAGGGTTCTTCTTCAAAGAACTGGAGACGAGCTGATAGCTCTCGACACAGGGGTGGTCATAATTATAGGAATTTCCGTAGAGGAAGTAATTATAGAAACTATCAGGGTTATCCGTCTTGGAGTCAACAAGATCATAATTACAGAGATACTCATTATAATGAATATGATAATGGTAACCAAGGGAACTATGACTCAAACCCAAATAGGGGTTACAATAGAGGTAACAATAACTACAGAGGTGATAATAACCGAGGTAGATCTCAATACAAAAGACATAAACCACATTTTCAGGCAAACTCTGCACAACAAGAGTCCAATGAAGCCTATAAACAGAGTAAAGATAATAATGATGCTAGTAATATGGCATGTGCCGCTTTTGATTTTGGGAGAGCATCTCAGTGCCCCCAATGCAAAACGTTATTTGAGCCAACCACAGTGTCTACTTTAAGCTGTGGCCATCCTCTTCCTGCTCTTCCAGCATCAGTCGCGCATGATGGAAGAGGTTCTCTTGTCTTACATAAGGGTTTAGTGAATAACAATCCAGTCTCTGTGCTATTTGATTCTGGATGCACCACAATTGGTGTTAGGCAGTCACTCGTAGATCCTTCCCGTGCCACTGGACAAGTAGTCAAATGTGTAACATTTGGCGGCACATTAGAGAAATACTCTACTGCTATCATTAGGATTGCTACTCCTTTCTTTACAGGAGATGTACACGCATGTCTTCTTCCGAATCCGATCGCTGACCTCATCATCGGTCGCATTCATGGAGTCAAAGAATGCACTCCGCAACAAATTTCCACGTGGGAAAGGCAAAACATGCAGATTGCTAACGCTGTAGTCACTAGAGCTCAGGCTCTTAATATGCCTCAAACTTCATCTATTGAAAATAATGAAGTGCATAACCAAGATAATCCCTTGGTAATTTCTCGTGACTCGTTTATAAAACATCAAGAAGATGATCCCACTCTGAAGAAATTCTTCATTCTTGCAACTAAAGGTGATCCGAATAAAGACACAAGTCGTAAATCGTGGATTACAAAGAAGAATGGCGTACTTGTACGTATGGTTCAAGACTCCATTACGTCAAGTCATTCTCAAATCCTGGTTCCCAAGAATTTGAGAGTTAAAATTTTGCAGCACGCTCACGACTCTCAGTGTGCTGGACACATGGGTTTTTCCCGTACTAAGTCAAGAGTCCTTGCGGCTTTCTTTTGGCCATTGGTAAACAAGGACATACGGATTTATTGTCGATCTTGTAAAGTATGTCAGGAAGTTAAATCCAAAGGTCCACGGCATGCTGCACCCATTCAGGCGGCGGACATTCCTATTCGGCCGTTCCAAAAAATGGCCATAGACATAATTGGTCCATTTAAGATCAAGTCTGCCAGAGGACATCAGTTTATCTTGACGTGTGTTGATATGTGCACACGTTGGCCAGAGGCTATTCCTCTGAAGAGCATTACTACTGCTGATATTGCAGATGCTCTTTGGCTTATATTTTCTCGTCTGGGGTTCCCCGGAGAGATATTGTCAGACCATGGCACCCAACTAATATCAGATACCATGTCTCAAGTAATGTCTACTCTGCAGATAGATAGATCTTTAAGTAGTATCTACCATCCAATGTCTAATGGTATGGTCGAACGCCTTAATAGAACACTTAAAAACTTACTGGGGAAGATAACTGAGGATCATCCTCAGGACTGGGACAGAGTTTTACCTGCGGCCCTCTTCGCTTACAGAGAGGTACCCAATGAACATACGGGATTTTCTCCCTTTGAACTCGTCTTTGGCGCGCGTCCGCGTGGCCCTATGTCGTTGCTTCACGATCTCATAACATCTGACAATATTGACGATGACACAAAGTCATCCTACGAATATGTCATCGCGTTGAGACAAAAGATTATCGAAGCATGCAAATTAGCAACTTCTTCTTCTGAATTTGCGAAACAGAAGGCAAGGCAATTTGCCAATAAGAAGAGATGCTTACGACAACTTTGTCCTGGTGACAAAGCATTTGTATTACTACCTTGTAGGGAAAACAGATTACTTATTTCTTGGAAAGGTCCGTACGATATAATATCGAAAATTTCCGATGTCGACTATATTGTCGATATTGATGGGAAGCATAAAACCTTCCACATCAATATGCTTACTGAATTCCATGAACGTCCGGATTATTTGCAACCCATTTTCCAAGCAACGGACAATTCTCCAGTACCACATGGTCATTACTCATCACTGTCCGTGATACAGGATGAGGAAACAAGTTTTTCAGATGTAAATCTTCCTCTTCCAATGATCCCACTTCATTCCAGTGAATCATGGAAGAACGTTACTGTCTCTCCTGATTTGTCTCTAGGAGAACAGCGACAAGTTTCAACTATGTTGCAAACATTTCAGGATGTACTCACTGACATCCCTGGACAAACGAATGTCATTCAACATGACATTGTTCTAACTGACCATACTCCTATTAGGATTAGACCTTATCCTATACCTATACATTTTCAAGCACAGGTCGAGAAAGAGTTGGATGAGATGATAGATTTGAAAATAATCGAACCATCCACCTCTGCATATTCTTCGCCGATGGTTATTGTGCGTAAAAAAGACAATAACATACGTCTTTGCGTTGACTATCGAAAATTGAATCAAGTAACTAAGTTCGATGCCGAACCTATGCCTTTACTGGAAGAGCTACTTACTCGACTCTCCAAATCTCATTTTTTCACTAAACTTGATTTGTCTAAAGGATATTGGCAAGTTCCTTTATCTGAACGCGCCAAACCTCTCACGGCTTTTTCAACACCTAGAGGTTTGTTCCAATGGAATTTTATGCCTTTCGGTCTTATGAACGCACCAGCTACATTCGTACGCATGATGCGCCGAATCCTATCTTATCGGTCAGATGTCATTGCATATCTAGACGACATCTGTCTTTTCAGCGATACTTGGGAAGATCACTATTCGGGGTTAGATGAATTGCTGTCTACTTTGCGTGAGCACAACCTGACAGCGAAACCCTCTAAAGCCTATATTGGTTTTAGCGAAATTTCTTTCCTAGGCCACCGAGTTGGTCATGGTTTCCTAAAGACAGAGGACCATAATACTAGTAAGATACTTAACATCTCAATCCCTAAGACTAAAAAACAGGTGAGAAGTCTGTTAGGTCTTATTCAATTTTATGGCAGATTCATTCAGAATCTATCCTCTATCATGGCACCTCTCTCAACACTTCTAAAGAAAGGTTCGCCTAATGTGGTCCACTGGTCTCAGGAATGCCAATGCTCTCTGGATAAGATTAAAACACTGTTTTCAACACCACCTATTTTAGTGCTACCCACTAAAGATAAGACATTCGTTCTTCGTAGTGACGCTTCATCCACTGGGATTGGAGCGGCACTAATGCAAGAGTACTCTGGAACTCTGCATCCTGTAATGTATATTTCCAGAAAACTTAATGCGGCAGAAAGGAATTATTCGGTTTTAGACCGTGAGCTATTAGCTATGGTTTGGTCGATCCTCAAACTACAGAGATTCCTTCTAGGCGCACATTTCATAGTAGAAACCGACCAAAAAGCTCTTACTGCTATACAGAGTAAGAATTTGAAGAGCTCGAGGTCTACTCGATATGCAATTGCTCTTCAACCTTTTCATTTCTCTGTGCGAGCTATTCGTGGATCAGATAATGTGATGGCAGACATTCTGTCAAGATGCCCACATGATTCCACATAACTATTAGGGCTTAGACTTCTTGATATGTCTAGTTCTATAGTAGTTCCTTTTCTATATCATGATAGATACACATTTGTAATTTAATAATAATATAATGATTGTATCACTACATAGCGGTTCATTGATGTTTATTCACCGCTGTGCTTTGATGATTTTTTCTTCATAAATCATAAATTTAAGATATCTAATGCGAAATGATGATATGAATTTTTTTAGGCATTGTGTAATTGCCAGAATTGTATTATACTTTGATGACACCTTCCTGGAAAAATATACTTGTAGAGAAATAATTTCTCTCAGTTTATGAGACACATTCTCACCAGTCGCTCCATAAGTCGACTTAGCCTCATATTAGGCGTTATAGGTATTCCTGATATTTTCATCTGCGCATTATTCATGCGTTGTGAGCCTATTGTACGTTGCTCCTAGATGTATTTCAAAAAAAAAAAAAAATGTTCCATTTTTTTTTTCCCGGGAGGTGTGGTAAGACTGTTACGTGCAGTCTTTGATATCTTACAATATTATACATAGGTAATTTTTTAGTGCTTAAGGGAAAGTCATTATTGAGTTACTTCCCTTGAAAGTTGTGTCGGCTCTTTCGATCAAACTCCGCGGATAAATCCATTTTACTGCAATTTATTCGTTGTTTGGGTAATAATAGATTGTTCTTGCTTCAGAATATCTATGGCCTGAATTTATGTGTATTGTTTGTCTGAGTAGGACGAGTCTGTCTTATATCTGTATATCTTTACATATCTAAGTCGAACTATATGTTCTGTTGTCTCTAGAGAGGTCGAAGGCTATTCGGCGGATGTGTCGCTAGAGTGTGGTGTGATTTGGCTTCGTCCTGATAGGGACTGTGTGTTTTCCATGTCGGCCTGTTGCCGGGGAAAAAGTGATCTCAGTATTTGGGGGGAAGGTGATAGTCATCTAAACCTATCGTGTATGCTTTACCCCAGTGTTTAGTCGTATTGCCAAGGAATGGCAGTTTCATATTTCCTCTACCAAGGTAATCAAAGATACTCTTATGGACTCTCGATCGAAGCCACCATTTTCGATAGTTACGATTTGAATGTCTAAGAGAATATATTTGACTCGATGAAAACGACTTCGATTCCTAGCAGCACTATATCCTGTAGATTGCAGTCAATTGTTCATGATCAAATCTACAGAGCAATGAAATGTTTTATGAATGACTAACTTTAGGACAGATTCATTATCTGTATCCAAACGTGAGTGACAGCTCACGAGTGAAGCCATCTTGGAACCAAAACATGTAGTGACTTTCAAGAAGAGAAAAGGGATGCCCGTATTATCGCTTGTTTAGTCCAGAGATCACTGCTACACATGAGAACCCGTTATTAGCGGTTCAATATTATTATATGGAAAAATATGTGCTGAACATTATGTTGAAGAATCGTCGCTAGACGAGATTAGGTTTAGAAGCCATCTGAAATGTTGTTTATAAGCTGACGTGCTCAGTCAGTGAAGTCAGATGATATATGTATGGGCGATACTGAGTGCTTGGCTACTGACAGTCCATTATACACTTATTCTACATGAGTGCCCATGTAACATTGCAAGACCATTTATCCACTGTACTATGATGTATTATGCCAACCTGTGATTTGTCACTATCTGTGCTGTCGAGTGTGTACGTCCAATTAAACTTTAGAAAAGGTACACAGTCGTTGGTGTCGATGACTTCCAGTCATACATGAGTGTGAGAAAAGAACATTTGTCAACACCACGAACCCTTATTAACATTCGCACATTATACACTCAATCCATGTCTACACACCACTGCGTAGGTCAAGTTGACATTCCATACACTACAGTGGAGCAAACAACACCATAGAGGTCTTATCAACTGATGATGATGATGATGTCTGCTTCCATCCACTTATATCTATCTTTTGGTGGATATCATTAACGGGAATAAAAATCCAACGTTATCAACCTTATCAGTCAACTACAACAACATAAAAGAATACATACAGGAGAGAAGCCTTACAAGCGTGATGACTGTGGTGCAATATTTACTCAGTCATGTCAACTACAACAACATAAAAGAATACATACAGGAGAGAAGCCTTACAAATGTGATGTTTGTGGTGCAACATTTAATCAGAAAGGTCAATTACAACAACATAAAAGAATACATACCGGAGAGAAGCCTTACAAGTGTGATGTTTGTGGTGCAACGTTTACTCAGAAAGGTCACCTACAACCACATAAAAGAAAACATACAGGAGAGAAACCTTACAAGTGTGATGTTTGTGATGCATCATTTACTCAGAAAGGTCACCTACAACTACATAAAATAAAACATACAGGAGAGAAGCCTTACTAGTGTGATGTTTGTAGTGCTGCAATTCCTGCTAAAAATAGCTTACAAAGACATCAAAGAATACACACAGTAGAGAAGCCTTACAAGTGTTATGTTTGTGTTGCATCATTTACTCAAAGCAGTAATCTAAAAGAACATGAAACAATGCATAAAGGCGAGATGCCTTACAAGTATGATGTCTATGGTGCAGCAAGTACTATTAATGGTAGTTTACAAGGATATAAAACAATACATACAGGAGAGAAGCCTTGCCAGTGTGATGATTGTGGTATATCATTTTATCATATAGGTAACCTACTAGTACATGAAACAATGCATACATGAGTGAAGCCTTACATTTGTGATGTTTGTGGTGGCATTTACTCAAAAAAGGGATCTAGAAGTAATCAAAGAGCACTTAAAGGAGAGAATCCTTACAAGTGTGATGTTTGTGGCACATCATTTGCACAAAGAACACATACAGGATAGAAGCCCCACAAGTGTGGTTTTAGGGTTCTGTATTTATCCAGACAGACAGGCTATAAAACCATTCCAGAATACATGTGAGAGATAATCCATCCAAATGTTGTTTTTTCTTTTCTTTTGTGCTGAAATTACTTAGATAATTAGCCTACAGAAAACGTTCTCATTAACCTCACAGTCCTCTCTCTTTCAAACTTTCTCACAAAGAGTTGTCTCTCTCTCTCCATATTCTCACAAACTTCAGAATTCTCTCTCTCTCTCCCTCTCTCTCTCTCTCTCTCTCTCTTTCTCTCTCTCAAAGTTTCTCACTAACCACACATTCCTCTCTCTTTCTCAAACTTTCTCACTAACCACACATTCCTTTCTCTCTCAGACTTTTTCACTAACAATAGCAGAGCTGTGGACGAAGGTTGCAGTCGTCCCTCTATGAATTATGTTCCTAACTGTTTACACAAATAATGAAGGAAACCTGAGTCTAGTGAATAGTAAATGAATAATTAAATAAATGTAATTATCAGGCACTGGTTGGACATAAAGGATGACACCAGACAACAGAAAAGAAAAAGTGACAGGCTTACCGGAAATTGAACCTGGGACCAACAAAACGGTGCCATCATCTTGCTGTGAATGTACACCGTGAAAGGACGCTCAGCTACATTTGCACTTCCAAAAAAAAGTGCATCATTGGCTGAGTTCATTCTCACGACACCCACACAACTATGGTATATAGGACCATGGACAACCCAGACAATTTAAAGATGCAATCATTAACATAACTTTCTTATATGCGCCGTTTGGTTGGTCCCAGGTTCGATTCATAATAAGCTTATTACTTATATTCTTGCACAAAAGACAAAAATTTCTTCTTTTTGAAAAAAAATCATCTTCAGCCACAACACGGTCACAGTATCCGGGCAAAATAGCTCACCACCTTAACAGAGTTTTTTCTTTCATTTCCTAAACCTTTTTTCCCAAGACTCCAATAGATTTCAGCAGTCAGCTAACATATAGCAGCAGTCTTTGAGATTAAGCTTTTTGGAAAACGCCACCACACTTTCTTCATCTTCAATAAAAACGCAGGACTTCTTCTTTACATCTTTTTAAGCTTTGCTATAAACCCTGATCCATTGGTTGAATCAGTGCTGTAAAATTACTTTAAAATTTGCATCAACTGCATTTCAATGTATCCGTCTCTGGATGAGATGGTGCATTGTCCAAGAAGAATTAGTTCCCTTTCTTATTCTTGTTCTCTCAACCTCTTCACTGATGAGGTCTGTGCTCTCCTTTGATGTAAAGATGGAATGCAGTAGGGCAAAGCCTTGATTAGGCATTTAAGCATAATAAATAAATATTTACACACAAGTTTCACCATCCCTGGCTAAAGTCAGGAGGACCGTCAAGATGATTGTTGAACTGAAGTGCCTTTTCACACAACAGAGAAAACCAAGATTGTTTCCCCTTTGCTTCTTCTTTGCACAAACCATAATATACAAAGCCTGCTTCAGGCACTCGAGACCTATTTTTTCACTCGAGAGAAATATAGAAATAGAAAACTAGACAACAGAAAAACAACAGAAGTGATTGGCTTACCAGAGAATCGGACCCAGTACCTTCCGAACACCAGCCCCGCCTAGCTACGGGTCTTAAGCTGAATTTATGCCAATGCATAAATGTCACTTTGTGCGGTTCTGTTGGATGAAAACCCAATAATAATTTAAGTTTAGTTTAATAAACCGACCGCAAGTAAGGCATTTGATTTTAAGTAAATGTTGCCCCCACTATTCATTCTAACTGTTACTACATGACCATATAAGGTATTGCCCCTTAAGTGTTTTTTTAGCAAAACCATTAGATCACGCGACCTGCCCTTAATTATTACTTCTGATAATCTCTTCCAAGGTTGCTCTCTCTTCCCATCTTGTTTATTACAAGAAGATGTCATGTCAGAAGAGATATCATTTCCTCATGTCCCAATACTCAAGATTTTTATAGAGGCCTGCCATAAAGCATCACGTGGTATGTCTAGCGCCAAGTTTGATTAAACCAAAGCAACATTAGAAGTTGCATTTTTCTGCAATTCATGTCCCTAAATTAAACATTTGTTTTCGTTATCTTAAATAAGCTACACAAATTTTGCTGCCATCATTGTCTGCTGGAGTGAAGAAGAATGGATGGGTGTGAAAAAAAATTGAAAAAAGGTGATTCGTCTTACGAGGACAAAAGACAAAGAAAATAGCCAACGTTATGGCCACAAGGCCTTTGTCAGGGAAAGGAAAGAAAGTGAAGGCTAGATAGGACACATAAGAACCTAAATAAATATAAAAATTAAGCCTAGGTACTTCCCTGAAGGCATCGAAGTCCTAACATTTTTGCTGCCTGCGAACGGACGAGTGTGCCCGGAAAAGGAAATGACTGTCACCACCGGATGTACACAATACATACTAAGAAACTAAAAAACGAAACTGAACAATAAACTACTCAAACGTAATATTAGTGGGGACTGGAAATAGAAGAGCACAGAATGAGTTGGAGATAAATAAATATGAAATAAAAAATCAAGACATATTAAAAACATTGTATTATATATTCATACATATTATTAGAGGGCGGCAGAAAAATAGGATAAGAGTGGAAAGAGTCAAAATAGAACAAGAGAGGAAAGGGTGACTTCAGACAAAGGTGTGTAGAGTGTTAAGACCAGCTGGTTTTAGACACCCCATGCAGTGGGTAAGACGGTTCTCAAGCTGTTCTCGGCTAGCAGTGTCAGAGCAGCAGGATCTGATCGCCGTGACCTGGATGTCGATGGGACCATGGTGGCCAGGACCATTAAAGTGTATGGCAAATGGTGTGGAATTTTGCTGAAAGATGTCATTCAAGTGCTGGCTGAACCTGTCCCCAAGTCGTTTGCCTGAAAAGTTTTTATATGTATGAAAGCAAATGTATGAGCAAGACTATTTTATATATATATACTGTTCATAAAAAGAAACGCAACTTTTTTGGTGTTACTTTTATAAAAGATATTCACTGATTGGACATTAGTCAACCTATCGACTGTGTCCACCTGGTCATTAACTTCTCGTGGTTACCTGAATTGTACTCACCTCATGATTCGTGAGGTCATGAAAGAAGTCATGGTCAAAACAACATTTTTGACAATAACTCGTGACAGGTTCATGAGAATCCCGTGAAACTTACTGAACACAAAACTCTCTGACCATATTATTGAATGCTTATAAAAGATTGACACTCCTCGAATAAATTCAGTTGAAAATTCAATGCGCAAGTATGGCTCATCTCACTACAGAACAACGACTCATCATCATTGGACGTTTAGACTGGACAGTCACAAAGTGTAGTGGCCAGACAATTTAATGTGGTTAGAAGCACCATTAGTTGCCTTTGGAGGCGATTTCAAGAAACTGGCTCAGTGGCAGACTGGCTGCGCAGTGGAAGACCCAGAGTCACAACTCCTGCCGAAGACCGCTTCATACGGCAGCGTCACCTCATGAACCGACTTGCATCTGCGTCCTCCACAGTCCAGTTAATGTCAGCAGCTCGTCGAATTTCAGATCAAACGGCCAGGAACCGGCTGCACGACTCTGGTCTTAGGGCTAAAAGACCCTACAGAGGTCCTGTTCTTACGGACCGGCATCGCCAGAACCGACTGCAGTGGGCGAACAAGCATCGTCAATGGACCATTGGGAATGACTGGAGACAGGTTTGGTTTAGTGATGAATCATGTTTTGTGCTCCTGCGACACGATAGACGGAGAAGAGTTTACTGCAGAGTCCATGAGCGCTACGCCCAGAACAGCGTTGATGAGGCTCCTCCACATGGTTTTGGAGGTGTACTGATGTGGGGGGCAATCAACTTCATGGGAAGAAGTGGCCTTGTGCAAACTGAAGGACGCCTGAATGCCCAACGATACATCGCTGAAATTCTTCATCCTCACGTCCTTCCACTTCTGGCTGCACGAGGGTCGATTTTTCAGCAGGATAACGCTCGACCTCATGGCACAACTCACCACCCAGTTCCTTGCTGACAACAACGTCCAGACCATTCCGTGGCCAGCCATGTCATCAGACATGAACCCCATAGAACACTTATGGGATGAACTCAACAGAAGACTCCACCAGCGAGACGTGGCTCCAGCCAATCTCCGACAGTTGTCTCTTGCACTGCGGGAAGAGTGGGCAGCTATCCCACAACAACAGATCCAACGGCTAATTGGATCCATGTCAAGGAGATGTCGTTCTCTGATAAAGGCCAGAGGAAGCCATACACCTTACTGAAATGGAGGCCTCAGTCGCAAAGGATAAATGTCCAAAAACTAAATTTAATGAACATCATTTCATTGTTAAAGTCTGAAAGTTTCTTCATGCCAAGATTGAAACATTAATTCCGTAAAATAAAATTTTGGTACAAGTTTGAAATTTGGTGTCCATTACCACTGCAATAATGTTGCGTTTCTTTTTTTTGAACAGTATATATATATATAAATATATATTATATATATTATATAATATATATCTATATATATTTCCTATAATATATATATATATATATAATATATATATATATATATATATTAAAAACGCACCACCTGTATAATCCAGGAACAGAGTGTGAAATGTAAATATAAGTGTTTACAAGTTTACATATTTGGAATCTCTATTCATTTTCCTATGAATCCATGCTGGTCATTAATTTGTACATTTGATTGTTATGAAATTCATTGCATTCTGTGCAGGCAAGGGAGAAAACCAAAATTGCAACCAATAAAAAAAATTCATTCACACGATCCTCAGTATCTGGTATGTCCTCTGTGTGCTTGCAAACAAGCTTGGCAGCGGCTCCGCACGGAACACACAAGTCTCTGAAGGAAATTCCGGGGAATTAAGTCCCATTCACATGTAAGAGCAGCTTCGAGCTGTTGCAGATTAGCTGGAGAACCTTGCCTGTAGACTCTGCATCCAAGCTCGTCCCACAGATGTTCTATAGGGGACATGTCTGGTGATAGGGCAGGCCAATCAATCGTCACAATGTTCTGCTGCTGTAGATATTGCTGCGTAATACATGCATTGTGCGCACATGCATTATCCTGCTGGAGAAGCTGCAAGTCTGGACAATTTGTGAACGCAGGAGCAACCAATGCATCCAGAACCTCACCTCGATATGTCACAGCATTAACATTTCCACGGAAGACGTGAAGAGGCAAGCGATGGTGAAAACTGAATCCTCCCCAAATGTGAATACTGCCACCTCCAAATCGGTTGTGCTGACGAACACAGCAATCTGCAAAGCGCTCTCCACACCGTTGCCAAATCCGCATACGTCCATCAGCAAAGGATATGTTGAATCTGCTCTCATCTGTGAATAGGACAGCATTCCACTGCAGTCTAGTCCATCTGACATGTTGCTCTGCCCATTGCAGGCACTGTTGACGATGTCTGTGAGTCAAGTTTGGCCCAACATAAGGTCGTCTTGCAGTAAGGCCTGTATCTCTAGAGTCGTCGTATGACTGTCATTCAAGAGACTTGCCCACGTCTACCCACTATTGCTCTTGCTGTTTGACTTGCCGGGAGAGAACGATTCCTTAGGTGACTCAGCACAATATGATGATCTTGCGCAGGGGTAGTAACTCGTGGTTGGCCACTCCGAAGTCTATCCCGGGCACTTCCAGTGGTTCTGTAATGTTCATTGAGACGTACAATAGTGCTGTGGAGGCAATTCATCCTTCTGGCAATGGCCCGTGAGCTCATTCCGGTCTCCAACATACCAATGGCTCGTTGGTGGTCATTTTCAAATAGTCATGGCATTTCAAGCACATGTACTGGGTGTTTTGTCTCAACTGCCTTTTTATACCGAGTATACTGCCACAACGCGTACACATTTTCAGGGTCATAGCTGTTGGGAATCGTGTTGCATGTGTAACTTTCATTGTTTTCATGTAGTCTGTACACAAACCCGTGGGTTGAATCATGCACTTTCCATCCCAGCAGCCATTCGCTCTCTACCTCATGACAATCATGGGGAAAATCCATTCCCACACTTTTTTTTCCAGCTTCTCGGCATCAGTATATATAATAGTGGTGCGTTTTTAATGTGCTTCAGTATACTATATTTATAATATATTTATAAATATATATAAATATATATATATATATATATATATATATATATATATATATATATATATATATACAATCAATCAATACCCTTTAGCTCCCCAAGGAGCATAGGCCTTCAACAAACACATGCCAAGTCTTACTGTTCTGTGCCATCCGCTCAAGTTCTTTCCATGTTTTCCTCATAATTTTCACCTCTGTATACAGTTTTCTTCTCCATGTGTATTTTGGTCTATGTAAGGGATAGATTTGGGGTAATATATTGTAGCATGTTACTACACGCAAGCACATGTCCATTTTATTTGAGGAATTGTGTTCGCCTGTAGATAAACTACTGTTTTGCACAAAACGTTCACTTGTAGTGAACGACAGTCACTAGTGACGTAGTTCATCACGTGGCGTGGGTTCGAATTGTTAATTATTTGGGCTTTTCGTATTCGTTCACTGGTTTGAGGTGGACGTGAGTTTTCTAAGCTCCAGGATTTTTAATGGAGAGTGTGGTTTTTCTAACTGGGCATTACATTGATTTTTTCGAAGGCCGCCACCTTGTTAAGAACATTCCAGATGGGGAATGAAACTTATTGAGAAGTCTTGCACAACCCCCTCCTGATATTTTTGTAAGGAATGTCTCAAAGATATTGAGGCAACTGAGTTTAGGTCACCATCATCGGTTTTTCCGCCACATTACTTGGGTACCGGGAATATTGCCCTATCTACAAGTACACGGCCAGGATTGATGAAAGATTTAAGGATATATATATATACCTCCGAAATCGGCGAGTATCTGCCTGAATGGCGAGGGACACCTGTCTCTGTACAAGAAAAGGGATACTCACGTAAAATCAATGTCAGGTTAGACATTAACAATAACCTGAGATTTCGCCCCGAGTATTAGCGGGCGTACGAAAAAAAAAAAAAAAATATATATATATATATATATATACCCTTCAAAAAAAGTTAAGGACCATTTTTATTAAGGGTGCAATGTGAAATGAAAATGAACAATAAAAACACAGCACTTCAAAATATAACATGACAAGCTTATCAGTGACAATCAACACTATTTTCATGCAAGCTTCTTAGCGACATTTCGGACAGTAAGACCTTCCTGCAACCACGCAATGGCTCTTCCTTTATCCACAACACTCAGCTTTCGTCGTTGAGGCATATTGTTGTGCAATGGTTATGCAGCACTTGTGTTGCTTATAAAGACAATTTTGCGAGTACAGCTCAAGACCAACACTATAGTCTCCCACATGCATCACGCATTTTTGGAATAGCAGGTATTTTTTTCATGCTCAGACATCATTAAAAACACCCACATTTTGGTGTCTCAGCAGCATTTTTTCAGCGTGCATGCTGAGCTAAACACTAGTCACATGGTATGCTGGTGGCCCACGCAGCACGTGTTGAATGTTTGTTGTTCGAGAAAAATCAATGTCAGAATAATTGCTTATGAAATATAATTTTAATAATTTTTGGGTCATTTTCACCTACTGGTCCTTAACTTCTTTTGAAGGGTATATATATATATATATATATTTACTATTAACTGTGGAGATGAAGAAGGCCTAATGATTGAGGCTCGTTATTGACTGACTTAACTAGTTATCACATTTATATGTTTTCCTGCCATATACTATGCCATGTAAATATCTTGATGGATGTCGTCCTGTGATGAACGTACAATACATGTCAACCATGTCTTCCCGTGGACCTGTTCACCTGCCAGCTTTTGTTGTATATGCTGACCATAATGTCCTGTAAGAAACCCTGCAATCATTTGCGTATCCTGCATAATCCTCTACATTTTTTTCCAGACGTAACAGTCTACCTCTGCCTCTCTTTCCTTGTGGATTCCAGAACAAGGACTGCCTTGAAATTCTATCAACAGGTTTCCTCAATGTGCGTCCTATCCATCGCTGGCATCATCTTCTCAACTCTTGTTCTACTGGCACTTGTCTGGTTCTTGTCATCAATTCCACATTTCTTGACTTTGTCATACCATTTCAGTCCTTCTATTCTACGCAAGCACCCGTTTATAAAAGTCTGTAGCTTTTTGGTTGTTGTTTTTGTTGCTCTCCATGTCTCAGAGCTAAAGCAGGGGAGGTAAACCGTGACATAGAAAAAAACAAAAGAATCATCTAATGCGTACTGACGGAGAGGAGTGTAGAAAGAAAAATTGGGCGATAGAGTCAGGCGATTATTTTATCACACATATGATCTAAAGAACAACCCTATTCATACAATCGGAGGCTTGTTGAACACTTTATTAGTTCTGATTTCATGCCTGCCCTCCCCCCTTTCCCTAATTTGATTATGTTTCCAAATAAATATATAATATCGAATGTATGTTCTAATGATAATATTTGTACTTTATTTTGTACTTTTCAACATATTTTATTTCTTGGTCATATTAAATTTTACTTTTTAGTACATTTCATTACATGGTTATATTTAAGTTATGCATTTCAATATATTTTATTTCATTGTAAAAATCAGATTCTGTGAAAGTCAGTATGCTATTATTTTACTTTTACAACATTGAATTCCTTTAACTGATATGTTAAATGCAAGTGAGAATAAACAAATTCAGTATAAAAGACGAGAGAAAGAAAGGGCAGAATGTCAGACGGGGATGCGTGCCAAATTTTGAATCCTTTGAAAATAAAGTTTGTTCATTCGTTCTTGCTAGACCCAGTGACTTTACTTGGCTGCAATTTATTCAGAGCGCTCTATAGTTCCTGGTAAGTAAACGTTACTTCAAAGGGTGACAAATTTATGTAGTTAGATTTTCAACCTGTCACATGCCTTCGCTGATTATTTCTAGACCTTTGTCTGTTATGAGTCGACATTTTCCTCACTCTGTTCTTTTGTAGTTTCCAGAGAGAGGCTGTCCTCTGTCGCTGGTTTCTTGTTTGGGAAATTTGGAATAAGATGGGGTGATGGTCGCTATCAAGGGCTGTCAGTGTACATTCCTTCAGCATATCTGCTAAAACAAAAGCGAGGTAAGGTCTGTATGTGGATCTACTGGCCCAGTGTAGGAGAGTAGGTATGGATTAGAAGTTTTACAGTGTTATCAGGTTGCTACTGTTACATATTTCCTGTATGCTGTCGCCCACGTAGTTCATACCGTTGTGTCCTTAGGCTGGTATATGCAGATTGGAGTCGCCTGCAATGATTTGTTTTTTTGTGGATACATGTATTGATTTGGAATTTGGAGGGCAGTAGACACTGAAAAGAGTGAACCATGGCCCATTGTGCCATACTATTATGTCTTGAATATCCTTCCTATTGTTTCTCATGTTCTGAACTTCGTTTTGGACATATTCCTTAGAAGCATTAGAATACATCAGCGCTGGTCTCATTTGCATTTGTACATGGTTACACCTGATATGGGATGTTTTTATCAATGAAAAGAGTTCCTGTGTTAGTGCGATATGGCTGTTGAGTTTGTTTAGCTGTTTTCCTAGCTCTAGAGATTTTGTTCTCGGTCCAGAGATGTTCACTTGGAGAATGATAAGTGTGCCCCTCGAAGCTCACTTATCAGTCGTGGTAGCATGGTCCGAACTACCCAGCCCTGCCCTCTGATGAGGGGATGTTCGAGCTCATATGTTTTAATTTTACTTAGTTTTTATGTTTCTTATTTTGAGGGGGTGGATGGGTGAAAATGTTGTTTCTGTAACTTTTCTGACAACTCCTAAGGGTTGTTTAAACTCAGTTTCTCCTGAAAGAACATTTTTATTCACTGGATGGCTGGTGCTTTTGAATGAAAGTCTGGGATGTCTTCTAGTTTTGGAATGTGAGATCTAAGATGTCTTTCTTTGCTATCTATTCCCCCGCCACCTAATATCTGCTGGCATAGGTTAAGTTTTGTGATGAGATTTTGGCTGTCAATACTGTAAAGCTTATTCGTACTATTATTCATGATACCAATAAGGAGCTCTACACTTGGCTGAGCACGCATAAAAAAGACAAATTGCATCGCCTCCGCCCTCATGTTCCTTCTGAATCTTCAGCGTCCCCTGTTTCCACTTCTACTAGAGTTATTTGCATTCCTCCTGATCTACAGCTATCTCCTGATGAATTGTCTGTTTTCAGCAAAGGTGTTATGTTTGTTCCTCTTGATAACTATTCTATGCGCCAAGATGTCTCCCGCTTCCACCGTTGCATGCGTCTTCAATATTACCATAGGAAGGGTAATGATTCTATGCCAGACGGGGATATTTTTCGTCATTTTGTTATACCTAAGTCAGACCCGCCCCCCCCCCCCCCCCCCATCGAGGCCAGCTCCTTGACGTGGAGATGGGGCTCAAGTACAGCCATCAGCGGCTGAAAAACCAAGACTGGCCAGGCCCTCCTACACTCGAGGAAGACCACAGTCTGCCCTAGCAAGTCAAGGTGCTGAAGACGGAGGCAACCAGCCAAGAGGCGCACCACAGCAATCAGGATGCCACGCACATGCGCTATGGAAGTATGCCTATATCTGCAAAACGTTATGGCACTCGCCCTGTGACGGACACCCAGGCAGGCGCAGTGCCGGGCCCTCTGCCTCGGAAGGGCCCAACCCCTACTACTGGGGGTCCTTCTCAATTGCCCCGTGGAGCCAGGAGGCATGAGAATAGAGCTACTGGCCAAGCAAAGAAAAGACCATTTAAAATAATGCACTGGAATGCTGAAGTCATCAATTGTAAAAAAAGACGGCTACAGCAAAAAATTAGAGCTTGAAAATATCTTGAATGAAGAGCAAGTAAATGTATTTTGCTTGCAAGAAACCTACCTCAACAAGGACATAGCCTTCAAAATCAGAGGCTACCAGTGCTACCGATCTGACCGAATAGACAGGCAAAAGGGTGGAATACTGACACTCGTGAGGAATAACATCAGTGCATGTCAGCTTGAAACATATATGGAGGGGGCGGAATACCAGATGCTTCATCTCAGGACAGAAAGTTCAGAATTCCACCTGCTCAACTACTACTGTCCGAGCGACCGCCCACTGGCACTAGATACAATCCCAGCAAAAGAAAGACTGATTGTATGCGGAGACTTCAACAGCCACTCACAGAGCTGGGGCTATGATCACATGGACAGGAGAGGTGAGGAGCTTGAAAACTGGCAGGATGACAATGGGCTTATCCTGATTAACCAGCCAATCGACCCACCAACCTTCTACTCGAGATCATGGCACACCACCTCTACACCAGACCTGGCATTCCACTCACCCAGCCTGGAGTGGAACACCACACGCGTTGTATGGAAACAACTTGGAGGCAGCGACCACCGGCAAATCTTCCTAATTGTGGAAAATGAACTTGTCAAGGAGAGCAGCACTCTCTCTAGGTGGAACTACAAGAAGGCAGACTGGACAATGTACCAGCACCGTACTAGTATACTGGCTAGAGATCTGACTGTAGACAAAGACATCAATAAGCTAGTCGATGAATTCAGCAGATGCATATTACAGGCTGCTCGTGAAACAATATCTAGAGGGGCTCGTAAGCACTACAAACCATATTGGAATAGTGAACTAGAGCAGCTGCACAACGACGTGGAAACAACTCGAAAGCAGGCAGAGACCAGTCCATGCCAAGAACACCACAATAACTACCAGCAAGCTAAGGCCAAATTTCAAAGGGCCAAGTTGCAGGCCAGGCGAAGAAGCTGGAAGGAGAAAACAGAGTCCTTGAACTTCGAAAGAGATACGAGGAAACTGTGGAAGCTGGTAAAACAACTTAACGATGAAGGTACAGAGAGAAACTCAAGGATTGCTCTGTACAAAGATGGAAACATCCTCATGGGAAAACAGGCAGCTGATCACTTTGCAGACTCCTTTGCTAAAGACAACAACATCGAAGTTAGCCCAGAGAAGCAACAGGAGACTCGTGAGAAACAACAATACGCAGGACGAGATGGAACCATACCTGAAGTTATGGAGGCACCAATCACATTCAGAGAACTGGAGCTTGCAATATCCAAATTGAAAATGAGAAAGTCGCCAGGAGTTGATGGAGTGTCCAATGAAATGATTAAGAACTTGGGAACCGCAGCAAAAACAAAGCTGCTGCAGATCTTCAATATCTGTTGGAACTCAGGCAGAGTTCCACAGACCTGGAGGGAAGCAATCATGATACCACTCCTAAAACCAGGAAAAGACAGTTCCACTGCCTCCAGCTACAGACCAATCAGCCTTACAAGCTGCCTCTGCAAAACAATGGAACGTATCATCAACCTCAGGCTACAGTGGTACCTTGAAAGTGAAAACCTTCTTGTACCACAGCAGGCGGGCTTTAGGCAGTGTTATTCCACCGAAGATCAGGCAACTTACCTTTCCCAAGAGATTGAGGATGCGTTCCAAGATAAGAAACTGGTACTAGCAGCATGGATAGATCTAAGGAAAGCATTTGACAAGGTTTGGAAAGAAGGGCTTCTGAAGAAACTGAGAAATTGTAGAATGAATGGTAAGATGTACAAATGGGTGAAAGCATACCTGCATAACAGAAGAGCCCGAGTACAACTAGATGGCCTCAAGAGTAAGAAAATTCTACTGCGTCATGGCGTCCCTCAGGGAGGGGTTCTGTCCCCCACACTTTTCCTAGTCTACATCAACGACCTGGTTGCTGAACTACCACATGGAATGAAAGTGGCAATGTACGCTGATGACCTGGTAATATGGTGCACAAATGAGCATGCAACAGTGGCCACCAAACTGCTACAAAGAGCTATAGATGCCTTAACCTCATGGGCAAATAGATGGTGTGTCAGCATCAATACAGACAAGTGCAGCACTACGCTCTTCACCCTCTCTCCCAAACAAAAAGCTGGTGTCATCAAGATAAACGAAGAGCTCCTGAGAGAAGATAAACAACCCACCTATCTCGGAGTTACATTCGATGATAGGCTGACATGGAAGCAGCACATCAACAAAGCAGCAACAAAGGCCAGGAGGAAGTTAGCCATCCTGAGAAAACTAAGTGGAACCACATGGGGAGCCAGCGGGAAAATACTTAGTAAAGTTTACCAGCAGGGCATACGACCACACCTGGAATATGGGTCAGCTGCGTGGTGCCCAGCATCAAACACCACATTACAAGAGCTAGATAAGGTACAAAACCAGGCGCTTAGGGTCATCACGGGGGCAATGAAATCAACGCCTATAGTGAAGATGGAGAAAATGGGGAGGATACAAGCACTGAGAGAACGCAGAGACACGAAAGTGCTAACACAGGCAGAAAAGTTCCTCTGTATGCTGAGCCATCCAATGGAGGACAGATTCCAAAACCTAGCAATGGGGCGACTGAAAAGAAGCAGCTTTATCCACCAGGCCAAACGATTACGTAGACAAACCTCAGACCTGCCTGAAGTTAACAGCCCCCTAAAGTCTGTGCCAGAACAAACCTCTTGGAGAGAGGAGCCTGGACTACCAGTACACATCCAGACAAAAGTGAAAGGAATATTCGACAGGGATGAACAGAACAGCGTGCAACGTAGGACAGTCACTCTCAGTTTCCTGGATGATGAATACCCACAGGACCTCTGGGTCCGAGTATACACGGATGGGTCAGCACAGAATGCAGTAAAGAATGGAGGAGCAGGAGTGTACATAGAATACCCAAACAACACTAGGGAACTGTCAGAGTACCAACGGGGAAATTATGTAACAACTATGTTGCAGAAGTCCAGGCAATCAAGGTGGCAACTGAGAAACTATTGAACTCCAATCTCAGTCCACAGCCTGTAGTATTCCTGACAGATGCAAGATCAGCACTCCAAGCACTTCAGTCCAGAAAATTGCCAGGCATACAAGCCCTACTTTCTGAACTGTGCAACCAGCGCAGGGTCACCATGCAGTGGATACCGTCTCATTGTGGAATACCATGAAACGAGAGAGCAGATGGACTGGCTAAAGAAAGTGCTGCAGACGAGCAACCGGATGTACCAGTTACATACCATCAGAAGAAAAAGATGATCAAATCTATCAGAAAGCCACCAACACCAACGCAGGATGACTACCAAGCTATGAACAGATCAGAACAAATAGTCATTCTGCGCCTCAGAACAGGACACAACCGCCTCCGCAGCCACATGTATACAAAATTCAAGATTGGCAATTCAGCCATGGGTACATGTGGACAGGCACCCCAGACTGCAGAGCACGTACTTCAAGATTGCCCCGAATATGATATATTGAGGCAAACCCACTGGTCCAGAGAAACAACACTGGAAGAAAAACTATATGGACCTCTGTATGAACTACAAAAGACAGTGAAGTTTATACAAGAAACAACATTGCAGATATAGACAATATAGACTAGTTCAAGCGAACGAAAGAAGAAGAAGAAGAAGACTGGACCCCTGCTCTAGGTGCCTCTGCTGCTCTCGATTTATATATTGCTAACACTTTGCATGACATCAATCAACTTTCTCTACCCCGTCCACGTCTATCTAACCTGACTACTTCTGAGTGGCGGTCATTGTCATCCCTTAAAAAGCGGGATGACATTATCATCAAACCTGCCGATAAAGGTGGTGCAGTGGTACGAGGGGCGTTCAGAAAGTAATGCACCACAACGTTTTTCTCAGCTAATAATGAAGATAGAAGCATGAAATTTTGCACACTTCAAATATGGCATGTGCTAATTGTGTGCACCAAATTGCGTTGCAACCGGCCAAATAATACGGCTGCCCTAAACCGTTGAAATGGAGCGTGTTAGCAACTTGCATTATAAGCAGCGAATTGTGATAGAATATCTCGTTGCTGAGAAGGAAACAGTTGTGAATATTCACAAGCATCTATGTGATGTGTATGGAAGTTTTGCAGTCGTTGGGTTCAGAGAATCAAAGAATCAGGAAGTGGAGATACGGAGCTGCTTGATCGGCGCGCTGTGTACGTCCTGTCACAGCCACCAACGCAGAAATGTTGAAATGCGCTGAGGGCATTTTTCTTACTGATAGGCGAATCACTACTCAACAATTGGCCTTACAGCTGTCAGTCAGCATTGGTAGTGCAAATGCAGTTATAAAAACTCTCGGATTTTCTAAGGTTTGCGCAAGATGGGTTCCTCGAAGTCTCACAAATGACCACCGATTTCAAAGGAAAGCAATTTCTTCTGAATTGTTGGAGCATTTCAATGCTGATGGAGAGAACTTTTTGGCTAAGATCGTTACAGGTGGGCACACCTGGGCACATCATTTTGAACCTGAGACAAAAAGACAGTCAATGGAGTGGCATCATCCACAATAACCACGAATAAAGAAATTCAAGACAATTCCTTCAGCTGGAAAGGTCATGATCACTGTCTTTTGGGACATTGAAGGTGTGATTCTTGTAGACGTTATGCCAAGAGGAGAGACAATCAACCCGCAAGCTTACATTAAGACATTGAAAAAACTCAATCAACGTTTTCGCAGAGTTCGGCCGCACAAGAATCCAGCAGACCTGCTTCTCCTTCACGACAATGCGCGACCTCACACAAGTCTGGCAACACGGGAAGCAATCACCAAATTGGGTTGGACTGTACTACCCCATCCACCCTATAGTCCCGATTTGGCACCCTCTGATTTTCATCTATTTGGTCCACTTAAAGATGCACTCCGTAAGACAAGGTTTGAAGATGATGAAGGAGTGATTCATGCAGCGAAGAAATGGCTACATGATCAAGACAAAATCTGGTACGGGCTAGGAATACATGCACTTGTTTCGCGCTGGCATAACGCCGTACAAGTTGATGGGGATTATGTTGAATAATACCGATGTTTACATGGCATATCCGTGTATATTGTGTATAAATTTCATGCTTTTTTGAATAAACAGCTCCTTAGAAAAACGATGTGGTGCATTACTTTCTGAACGCCCTTCGTAGATGTCGAAAGGACTTGTACATTCAAGAAGGAGTCTCACAGCTCGGAAACTCCACCTTTTACTCACCTAGTTCTGGTGATGCCACAGTCCGCAACAGTCTTACTGTTCATGCTACTATTCGTGATCTCATCCATGATAACCTCCTTCTTTCTAGTGCCTTGTCTCTCCATATTCTTGATAGTAGTCTAGGTAAACCTTCCTTCTACATGCTTCCTAAGGTTCATAAAATTGACAATGCGGGTCGACCTATTGTATCAGCCTGCTCTTGTCCCACTGAACGTACCTCTGATTTGCTGGATAGTATTTTGCAACCCTTAGTGGCCAATCTACCTTCTTATTTGAAGGACATCACATATGCTATCACTACTTTTGATTCCATCCAATTCACACCTGACCACACTTACCGTCTTTTCCTTCTGGATGTTTGTTCGCTTTATACTTCCATTCCACACTCTGATGGCCTTAAAAGCACTACAATTTTGTCTCGTCAGATGCACTGACCTTACTTTTAGCACAGGTTTTCTTCTTCGCCTTGCGGAATTGGTTCTCACTCGCAACTCTTTTGAATTCAATGGCCAGTTCTTTAATCAAATTAGTGGCGTTGCTATAGGCACTAAAATGGGCCCGAGTTATGCTTGCCTCTTCATGGGTCACTGAATATTTGGTGCTTCACAGTTACGATGGACCATTACCTGAGTTTTACCGTTGCTATATCGACGATGGTATTGGAGTCACAGACATGTCTGAAGTTAACCTCCGTAGATTCGTTGACTATTTTGGCAATTTCCATCCTGCCATCAATTAATCTACAGATGTTATTAATATTAGGAGACATTTTGCTTTCTAGGGCTTGGAGTGCTAATTTTGAGTCTGAGATTGAGAATATAACAATATCCTCAGGTGGAGTGATGCCACTTTCCAAGTCTGAGATTATCTGGTACAATGCTTTTTCTAGTGCTGTTATTTCTGTCAATGGGCTATCAAGAGCTACCTGCTCACAGCTAAAGGGATTATATCATCATCATCATCCTGCCATCAAATTCACTTCTCAGATTTCTACCACTTCAGTTAACTTCCTTGACCTTACTGTCAATATTACTCCTACTGGCCTTACTACCTCTGTCTTTTATAAACCTACTGATGCTCATGGTTTCCTTCTTTACACCTCTTCTCACCCTCTCAGCTGTAAAAATTCCATTCCCTACTCTCAACTTCTACGCTTACGTCAGATATGTCTCGATGAAAATGATTTCCGTAAATGAGCTCCAGAAATGCTCGAGTTTTTTGTCGACGTCACTATCCTGAAAGAGTTTTATTTGATGCCCTTAATCGCATTAGTCACATTACTCATCATGTTGCACTACTGCTAAACCTACTACTACATCTGACAGACTCAAACTTGTCTTAACTTTCCACCCTCACTGTTTGGCGGTGAAAAAAATTCTGTTTCGTCATCTGCCTATTCTCCACTGCGATCCTGATACCAGAGAGTTGTTTCGTGATACCCCTTTGGTGGCATATCGTAGGGATAAGAATTTTGGGGATATTCTTGTACATAGCCGCTTGAGACAAACTAGTCCTTCTCACTTTGGTACCAAACCGTGCCAATGCCGCATATGTAAAACCTGTCCGTTTGTTCTCCAAACACAGTCAGTCTCTTTTCCGAACGGTAAATTTGCCATTGAGTCTTTCACGTGCGAATCCAGAAACCTGATTTATGCTATCATCTGCAAGAGGTGTGACATGACCTGAATTAGTGAAACTGGCAGACGTTTGGCAGACAGGTTTCGTAAACACTTGAATGACATCTATCAAGGCAAACAATAACCGGTGGCCCTTCACTTCAATAGCCCTGACCATTCAGGTAACTCTAACATTCATGTCACTGCCCTCCTTTCATGTGCCGGCGACGACCGAACTCACTTCTCGTTGAAGAATCGTCTCATTTTTCAAATGGGCGTTTTAGCTCCTGCTGGCCTTAATATCCAGCATCATTTTGCATAATTCTGGTGGCTTCTGTCTCTGTTTCATACTTTATTTCTTTTGTTGTTATTTTCCTACCTATAGTTGTTTTTGCTTTGGTTCGTTTCGTTTCCTCAATTATCTTTTCTTAGCCGTCACTAGCTCATATGTCACTTCCGTATGACGCCTTAGTCTCTCAGCCATCTTGAATGTTTCTTTCTTGGATCCAGCTAAGTGATTTTTTACTTGTTTTTATAATGTTGTTCATTCCTGTCTTCCTTGCGTTGATTATTTACTTTCTTGTTTCGACATGTCTTTCTGGTTTTACGATTTTCTTGCATTATCACTGTTATTGTTTCGCTCATCACCGTTGTTCCATCTGCTTGCATCACGCATTTGGCATTTTCTTGATCATCATAGATTTTTGTAGTACCTATATGTAGTTCTTGTCCTTGTCACTTGTCCGTAACTGTGGCTGACGAAGGGTAAAACCCGAAATGTCCCTTGTTTCTTGTGTACCGTTTACTTGTGAAACTGACTTCATACCATATAATTTTTTTACTTTATAAATCTATAAAGACATACAGGCTTGTCACTTTCTGGTTTAGGTGATTTCACATCAGGCTTCCTCATCTGATAGGGACAATACAACATAAAAGCAAATTAGATAGTTAGCTTAAATACAAAACAAAAGGGATACTAGTTAATATTAAAAATTTGATAATAAAGGTTGTAGAATTATACAGTGGAATTGTAGGGGTATCAAAAAGAATGTTGCCTCCCTACTTGCAGAGACAGGAGGCACTAATACTATATATGCTCTTCAAGAGACACATTTAAACCCAAATAGTAGATATAGTTGTAATTGCTTTAAGATACTTAGGCACGATAGGAAAGAAGGCAGAGGACGGGGTGTCACAGTCTTAGTAAACAACACATTTAAAATTATAGACTGGGAAGTATTTGATAAACCAACATAGAAGGTATCCAGGTAACAATAGCAAATGTTCCAAACTATCTTAAATGTATATGCTAAGAATGGAATAATTAAAGATGAAGACATGTTAGCCATAAGCACCAGACTAATAGTTGCCCATCGCAAGCGAAGATGGCGACAGCTTCAGACTTGAGTTGTGACACATCTGTGCCGTGATCTCATGTGACTAATTAATCCTATTTTCGCCCTACAGGCCCTGCCACATACGGGGCACACATGGTTAGAGTCGATAGTAGTGTTGCTGTGCATTCTGGCCTTTCTTGCAGCACGCTTGCCTTCTGCCTTATCAGCTAAATTCTGTTCTGCAATGCGAGCACCTTGAGTAATGTTTGTCCGCCAGGCACAGCGATCCTGTGCGATAGTCTCCCAGGAGGAGACATCAATTTTGAAGCTGCTCAACAATGCACCAGACTAGGCCCCAAAACAGCCATATTAGGTGATTTTAATTCCCATCATTATGCTTGAAGTGGACCACATGCGGACAATGCAGGAAAGCACCTACTTGACGTTATAGAAATCGACAACCTCCTAATACTTAACGATGGAACTGCAACTAAAATCAATCACTAGCTAATGGGACAGATACAGCAATAGACATATGCAAAGCAACTAACAACCTAGCCAATGCAAATTGGGAAGTGTTACCTGACACAAACTCAGATCATCTGCCCATTGTAATAACCATACAAGAAAAGGTTGTTCCAAACCCAGGATCAGAAAAACCAACTTTCAACTATGAACTATAAAAAAGCAAACTGGGAAGCCTTCCAATCAGAGCTGAAAGTGATGGAATATAAAGACATGAAATCAGATGATACTGACTTGTGGGCAGAAACACTGACCAATGAAATTCTTAAAATAGCAATAAAATATATACCAAATAAAAATATGCTATAACACTTAAAACCAATAAATAACATTAATAAGGAAAAAAAAAAAACTCAGTCTAATAAAGAACCAGTTTCCTGGTGGAATAAAAGCTGTGCAGAAATTCACGAGAGAAGAAAAGGGGCCTTATAAAAATATTGAAATAACAGAACAGAAGAAAACTATGATGAGTATAATTAAACATATTAGGAAAAAATCTAACAGAATAATATTTAAAGCCAAAGAAACTAACTGGAAGGAGTTTTGTCAGTCACAAACCTAGCACTCAAATTAAAGAAGTATGGAAAAAGCTTAAGGCAATCAAAGGGAACAATAAGAAAACAATAATGCCAACAATCAAACTACCAAAGAAAGCAGAAACAGATAAAGAAAAAGCTAATGCCCTTGCTGAATATTTCTATAAAGTCAGTGCAAAAGGTAGTCTTGCACAGGAAGAAAATGAGAGAAGAGAAAAACTTAAAGCAAAGTTTATAAATGAACTACCAGACCAGATAGATGACAAACACTATTTAGATGCTGATATAACAGAGGAAGAAGTAACTAGTGCAATAAAAGAGAAATCTAATACTGCCTCAGGGCATGATATACTTAGTTATGAAATCCTTAAGAAAGTACCCAAAAAGACTATACTATAAACATAATAACTTCCCTTTATAACAAAATCCGGAGCTTATGCAAGATAACAAAAGCATGGAAAGTAGCTACGATAGTATCCATCCTAAAACCTAACAATGAAGCCCATGATGTAAGTTCATAAAAGCCTATCTCCTTAACATCACAACTAGGCAAAATACTGAAAACTGTTGTTAACAAAAGAGTTAAATTCTACCTGGAAAAAAAATAAGTTTTATAGCCCAACCCAGTCAGGGTTTAGAGCAGACAGAAGTACTGTACAGTAGACCAGCTTGTAAGATTAGAACATGAAATCAAGCTAGGGTTCTAGATGAACGAGAAAACAGTGGCAGTTGTCTTGAATGTTGCTAGAGCCCGGGTTCCCAACCTGTGGGATGCGACCCCCAAGGGGGTCGCAAAGTGTTTTCTGGGGGGTTGCCATGGTTATTTTTAGTTGCAATTATTTTTATATGAAATATTCAGAAGACTCTAAAATGTAGGTTTACCACCTTGATCAGCAATGGCATAGAGAAGTGTGACATATTATGATAATAGCTTTCATATATCTATTTCATTATCTACACTTTTCTTTTACCTAGCTTTCACCTACGCATGTTTTGTTAACACATAACCCTCCTAAAATCAGAGATCTGTCTCCATTTTCTAATTTAGCATGCCTAATTTATTTCTGTTCTCTATTTCCTTTGATGAAGGTTTACCAGCAGACCTATTAGCTAATGTCGAGCCGGTTACCTGTAATGAAACGCCAGCGATTGAAAAATCGTGGTAATAGGATTAGACAGCGATCAGGGGAAATAATTTTAGTAGAAGGAGCAGATAGTTTTGGAACAAAGGGGAGACAATTTATATTACCCTACCCTGAATCCGTTCATTGAAGGTAATTAAACACGGTGAGAATCACAAGATCAAAGGATGGCCCTCGCTCGATTGCCAGAGACTGCAAGCGGTAAAAGGCGTGAAAATTCCTACTGATTTGCAGATCTACCAAGAAAAAGGTGAAATCTAAATGTAGGCATTAAAAGTTCTTGAGCGAAGTTCTGGAAATTTAATATTGAATAGTATATATTCTCCAGCTTTTAAAAATTCTTTATTCAGTACTCCACAGATTTTAAAGACATCTAGCTTCGATTTCCAGAATTCCTTGTATTAGTGTAGTTTCTTAGTTTTTCGTTGGAGATAGTCTTAGAAGTATGTGTGAAGGTAATTATATTTACTAGTATTTTTGAGTGATATAAGTGGTAAAATCGTCAATTATATTTTACTAGGTTTTTTTCTGTGCTGAGTGATTTACTAGATAGGTCCGTCATTTATATTTCTCTAGGTTTTACTGTGTTACAGTGGCTAGAAGAAGAAATAATAATTTCTAGCTAAACTATGCCAGCTATAAAATAAATTTAATTAATTGCTAGTAACCAGTCAGAGAATATTTTAACAGACTAGTAAATGCACTGTTCATTATGAGTATTGACGAAATATATAAATATCTTCTTCTTTGATCCTTAGCCACCGACCGTCAGAGCAATCAGTGGCCATCACGCCTAGTGGCGTCTTGTAGGGCAACAACAAATTGATTCCACTTTGCTCGGTCGGTGGCCATCCTTCGTACAGTGCCCCAACTCTGGTTCATTCTTTGCATCTCAGCCTCCACAGTTCTACGCCAGGTTGTTTTTGGTCGGCCTCTCTTTCGTTTTCCTTCAGGGGTCCAGAGCATAGCTGTTCTTGTGATGGCATCGGGGTCTCTTCTGAGGACATGACCAAACCAGCTCCAGCGTCTGCCAGCTATGATGGTGTGCATGTCCTCTTGCTTGCTACAAGTAAGCAGATCTTGGTTAGTGAATATATGCCAGCTATAAAATAAATTTAATTAATTGCTAGTAACCAGTCAGATAATATTTTAACCAACTAGTAAATGCACTGTTCATTATGAGTATTGACGAAATATATAAATATAATTATTTATAATTCATGATGATTAATTTTTTTTAAATGACGAATTTATTTCACGGGAGTTTTTAAACGATAAGACAAGCTCTAAGTTTGTAGTTATAATTTAAAGTTAAATAACCGAAGTGGATAAATATTATATTTTACGCGGGTTAAGGATAGGATTGAGAATACTATATTATAGTTAAGTATTTGTATTTTTTCTCCTTTACACAGTATTGGGTCAAACCCTAAACCTTACCAGCAGCTTCCATATAAATCTGAGAGTAACCATACAAAAGAACAATTTAATTAATATCTGGGTTTCTTCAAGGTAAACCTGTCTGAGGTTGTGTTTACACCCAGAAAGAGACAGAATACAAACCCAAAGAACATTAAGAGTGACTTTGTAACTGGGCATATAGATCCAGATTTCTTTTCCAATTTCATTTACAGTCAGCCCGTTGCGGTGACCTAACAAACATTAACATCTCCCGATGTTTGACCATTGTTGGTGTGATAAAGAATTTTATACTGAGAGAAGTTACCAACCTGTCATTCCTATGTACTGGAAATCTCAAGCTATTGACACTGTGAGCGCCGTTAAATTTTTACCTGGACAAATTAAATGTGACATAAACAGTAATCCGAAATTTAAAAAAACAAACAAAGGGAACGCTCCTCAGAGAAGTGAAGTTAATATGTCTTTGAGGAGCTGGGGTTCTCTTTGCCAAATATAACACTGGATTTGTTGTGTGTGTGTCCTAAAGATTGTTCCAGAAGATACAACACAAGTATTAGGTAAGAAAGAATGTTCGTGGCCACAGTTGTCTGAGAAGAGAGGAAGAATGAGTGAATAATTCTCATATATATCTTGTACAATCAATGTTCTCACTTTGTGTATTTTTGTATGCAAGTTTTTGCTAATGCTGTCCCTTTCAGAATAGATTAACGTATAAACTTACTTACTTAGTCGTTCCCCTTCTACCGTGAGGTGTAGAGGTTTGGAAGAGAGAGCGCCAGACTATCCCATCGGCTGTCTTCCTCCTGGCCTGGTTCCATTCTAGTCCTCGGTCCTTCAAAGATTGTCCAATGTTGTCCCCCCAGCGGACCCCGGGCCGCCCCGGGGGTCTGGATCCCTGTTTACCACGCCTGTTGCGGCAGCCGATCCTCCTCGCACTCTGCAGACACGGCCAACCCATCCAAGTCGGGACTGTTCTACTTGGGTCTGCAGGGGGTGGGATTTAAGGCCTTGACGTATCGTCTGGTTGCGTACCATGTCTCTTCTTGTTACTTCAACCACCTTCCTCAGATACCTCATTTCTGAGGTTTGGATTTGGCTTTTGTGGGCCGCAGTCACTGCCCATGACTCGCATCCACATGTCAAGACTGGGACATAGGTAGAGCGGTACACAGCCATCCTCGTTTTTCTACCAACCCCTCTCCTGCTGAGGAATCCTCGATCCATGGCCTGAAAAAGTCTCCCAGATGCTGCTTTTCGAGTTGCCAACTCTTCATTGAACCCTCCCTTTCGGTCAATAATAGCTCCGAGGTATTTAAAGTGGTCTACCTGCTCCAGGACCTGTTCTCCCAGCTTAATCTGATGTCCCCCTCCCCTCGCGACACCACCATGGATTTTGCTCTAGAGCTGCCCATGACCATCCCTCTCCTCTCCAGCTCCTCCTTCCAAACCTGCAGGTTGAATTGGAGATGTGCCTCTGATTTAGCAATCAGGGCAACATCATCAGAAAATGCCAGCTCCGAAATACAGACCTGTCTCATCTTCCAGTACCCCACTGAATACTTTCTTGTTCTCTCCTTACATGCCTTAATTACATCGTCCATGAGGAGTATGAAAAGGCAAGGTGACAGGATATCACCTTGTCTTACACCAGTGGTGGTCCTGAACTCCTCTGACTTATGGTTTGCTGTCCTCACATAATTTCTGCAAGACTTGTAGAAGCTCTGTATATCATGAATCAGAGGCGCTGGAATGCCTCTCCCCCCCCCCCCGGCCAAACAATCCCAAAGTTTGCTCCAGGGGACCCTGTCAAACGCCTTTTCCAGATCTACGAAACAAAGATGGATCTCACTCTTGTACTCAAGGGTCTTTTCACTCAGCTGTCTGAGTGTGAAGATTAGGTCTTGAGTACTTCGGTTTGCTCGGAATCCGCACTGGACCTCATCCAGTTGTGGCTCAGCTAGGCATCGGAGTCTCTGCTCTAGGATTCTAGAGTAGATTTTACCAGGGACAACTGAGAAGGGATATGCCTCTATGGTTTCCACATTTTCGATTGTCACCCTTTTTGAAAATTGGTGTTATGATGGCAATCTTCCAATCCTTTGGTATGGTCTTGTTGTACCACGCTGCCTGTAGAACCTGTAGAACCCTTAAGAGTAATAGGTCGCCTGATGCTCCCATGTACTTAACCATTTCTGGTGTTATACCATCATGCCCTGCTACTTTGCCCATCTTGATTTTCTCCAGTGCTGCCTTCAGTTCTTCCATCTTTATGTCATCTTCACCATCATTGGTTTTCTCTTCTGTGCTAGTGGTTATCATTTCTGATGCTTCACCATGCTCACCATCAAGGAGTTCTGAAAAATATTCTTTCCATCTTTCCATTACTTCCTTCGGGGCAGTAAGCAATTTGCCTTGCTTGTCCTTTATAATTTTGAGAGGGCATTGTTTTTCTTTTCTCATGTTCTTTAGGGTCTTATAGAACAATTTCTGGTTTTCTTGTGCATCTTTTTCTAGCTTTTCACCAAATTCTTTTCAGGACTTCTGGTTTGCTGCTAGCACTTTGTTCTTTGCTTCTGTTCTGAGTGTCAAATATTCTCTATATTTTTCCATCTGTCCTGTTGTGTTTTTAGCTCCTAAGTATTGTTTCCATGCCATTTTCTTCTCTCTTATTTTCTCTTTGACTTCCTCTGTCCACCAAGGTGTCCTCTTTCTCTTGTTCCCAAGTCGGACTTCACCGCATGCTTCTGCTGCAGCTATCTTTATGATATCCTTGAATTTATTCCAGAGGGTTTCCAAGTCATCAGGTCGTTCTTCTGTGTTGCTCACCGCTGCAGCAATAAGCCCCTGATATCTGGTCTTAATTTCTATCTCTTTCAGCTTGTAGGTCCTAATGCTCATTTCTCCCGCTCGTTTACTTGGTTTCTTGCGTGATGTTGGGCAGTTCCTAGGCTGAGCAACTCTTTCAGTTGTTCTTTTGATTGTTAGCAGGTAGTGATCACTTCCAATCTCTGGCCCCCTCCAGACTCTAGCATCCAGGACATATTTGAATGAGCTTCTCCTAACAATGGCATAGTCGATCATTGACTTCTCATTCTTGGTTGGTTCACATCTAGTGTATGCATGTATGCGCTTATGGGGGAACTTTGTGTTTGTGATGATCAGATTCTGCTCACTGCAGAATCTAAGGAGTCGCTTTTCATTGTCATTGAGAGTATCTACTCCATATCTTCCGATAACTCCACCCCATCTAGCATGGTCATTTCCAACTCTGGCATTAAAATCTCCGAGCATGATAACTTCATCTAGGCAGTCATCCATTGTCCTTTGAAGCAGTTCAAAGAATTCCTCATTGACCTCTGCTCTCTCATCCTCATTTGGCCCATACACTATGACCAGGTTGACTATGGTTTCTCTTTCTTTTAGTTTTACAACCATTATGCGCTCCAAGACAAAGTTCCATCCCTTGATACTATCTTTCTGTTTTTTGGCCATAATGCAACCCACGCCCCCTTTAGCTCTTTCAGATGTGGGTACACCACTGTGTAACAGCGTGTTGCCATCGAGATCCATGACTCCTTGTCCCTTTTTCTTTGTTTCGGTAATAGCCAGGATTTCAAATTTTGCTTTCCTCATCTCTTCCATCAGCTCCTCTTCTTTCCCATTTATACTTCTTGTGTTCCAAGTTCCATAAGTCGTAGTCCGTAGTCCGTTCCAGTTCGTCGCCTTTAGAATCAGTCCGGTTTTCTCTCTTATATTGCTCGTAATTATAGTTTAAAGCAAACAGGTGATTGGCCTGTTGTGCCTTTGCATGGTGGAGGGGCTGTCTCCTTACGGCCTCCATGCAAACCGCCCTCCTCCTTTTTCATCCGGGCTTTGGACCGGCATAGGCGGAGTTTTAACGTATAAACTCTGTTCTTTACTGTAGAGGGAAATCCTAGACCATAGCGTATAAATCTTTGACTCTTTGGGGGTTAATAACTTTCTTCTAACAGGATCTTGTCTCAACAGAGGGAGGGCGGATTACAACTATGAGTCTAACTCTTTAATTAATTCATTAACTTATGTTTATTTGTATTTGATTGATATTCAAAATATTGCTGTTGTGAAGTTCTTTATGATAAATAAAATTTACATAAACTTTATTTACAGGTGTTGGTCAGCTCGTCCCAACATATCCCTACATCAATTAATATAGTTTTTTTCACGTTTGTGCGTCTAATTGTCGTCACTTATCTGTGTGTATGTAGAGGTGAGTGGTTGAATATATATATATAGGAAAAACTGTCTGATCTAAAAATCTCAGTCATGACCGATAGGCTGGATAGGTTATCTCTCAAATCCGGGGACAGGCTTTACCTTTCACCATTTCACTCGTGAAAATCTATTTCTTTACCTTATCTCCCACTGAACTATCACCTGTTCTAGTTCTATTCAGACGGGACCATAATTGATCTGAAATTCCTATTAAAAATCTACAACAAATGAGGGCTCGTTTTCCTGGAATTGAACTCTAATCCTGAGCAAGTACGACAAATGTCGGCTCGTCTGTAGGATACAATTTTCTTTAGTCTAGATAGAGCAAGAGTGTGATTGTCTCGTGAGATTAAGTAACATTAAAAATAATTATCCCCTAGATAAACGATTTGTTTATTGGCTTGCTGACCACACAAAAATATTAATTGTTTGTTCCACAGCATTGTTGAGTATATACAGTTAGATTTACAGGGTGATTTTTGTCGGAGTTATGTTTTGTATGTATTTTGTAATACAAAGCCGCTGGTAGCGTGTGATTGTGTAACCATCACAGGGGTTTTTTTAAGCAAAGGTGTTTGAGCTAAGCAAAGGAGTGCGTTCAGACTGTTATGTCCAGTAAATCGTCTCCCTTACCCGAACTGACTTCAGGGGTGACTTGATAGTGGACTTAAAAATTAAGGGAATTTTTTTTTCTCCTTAAAATTTTCGCAATAAAATTTTTTTGTTTGTTTCCACGGTAGTAACTTAGTTTTGGGTTAGTTGAATAATCTTAATTACCATTTATTTGGCGTAGTCGTCTGCATTAGGATCCTTTATTGCCAGTTAATAGCAGTGATAGTTAGATAACTAATTATAAGGAGGAGGTATCCCAGTTAAATAACAATATATCTTTTTTTTTGGTTTTGTTTTTTCTCGTAAGTGATTTGGAACCAGTGTATCCTTTTTCTTCCTTCTTTTTCGGTTGTCTCAGTCAGTTATTTACAATGGCTGAGCGTGCAAAGCATAGGCAGGTGCTCAGAGAGGAAGCAAGGGAAGAGGGATTGGAAGGAGAAGAAGCGAAAGCTTTTGTCAGGACGAACTTGACAGATATGATGCGTAGAAGAAAGAAGAACTTAGGAGGAAGGAAGAAGAAGCTAGGGAGAAGGAAAAAGCAGCGGAAGCTAGAGAGCAGAAGTAGATTTAGGAGGAAATGGAAATCCGCAGGGCGAACGAAAGAGAGAAGGAATGACAGCATGAGGAAAGAGAGAAGAAGATACAGCATGATGAAAGAGAGAAGGAGAGACAGTGTGAGGAAAGAGAAAATGAACAACAACGACAACATGAATTGGCTTTTAAAGCTATAGAGGTCCAAAGTCGTGGTGCTGCTTCTAACAGCAGTAACCACAAGAGGGCAAACCAAGAAGGAACGGGAGCCTGTGCCAAATTTGTTTCCTAAGGAACTTAAAGAGGCGTAACAAAAGGACCCTACTTTGAAGCCCTGCTTTAGGAAACTACCCATGGCTAAGGACCCCAGACACCACGGGGACATTTTTTCTAAGGATGGAGTACTTTATCGTAGAATGGGCACCCCTGATCAAGGGCGTAATCAGCTCCTAGAACTGAAACAGTACAGAAGCCAAATCTAAGAAATGGGGCACTGTTGCGCACATATTCTTTTGTGTGGTAGTGTGACGCACAGATTACTGTTGGTAGGCATACATATGTAAAGTATAACTATTTGTCTGATGAAAAGTATTTTATTTGAGAATCAATGATTCTCAGTCTGAGGGACAGAACCCTGATTGGTCGATGCTGTATTCGGTTCTATGGGTTATCTGTTCTTGTGTCTCAATCTGGCGTATGAATACTAGATTTACGTCATTTAGGTCTGGTATGGCCAGAAACAGATTGGTCTTGCTTAAAATGTGTATGGCCCGAATTTATATTTATTCCTTGATGTCGTGAGAAATTCTAATCCACATATATAAATTATCAGGTAAATGTAAAGCCTAACACATAAATTCAATAAAAGGAAAGAAGAATGGTAAAGAACAGTGCTGTCACAATGACTGTACTCGAAATCCCCCTTGTTTTCTCCTGCGTCTGCAAATTGTAACGTTTCACGTTGATAGTAAAAGCCTTCTGCAGCATACACGCGTTTCCCCAACACAATAAAATGTGTACTCCATTTCTAAGAAAAACCTTGAGATACGCAAGATGACCTAGATTTAAAATTCCATTCATGTCATTTTATACACTACGTTACAAAAAAAAAACGAAAGACAGATGGACTAAAGATAGAAAGAAAGGGAGAGGCTGGAAGCAGGAACGCATGCAACACTAAACACGCGTCTCGCTATACAATTACTACCATCACGCGTGTAAGGCCACAAGCACTAGCTTTTTTCAAATCGACAGTGATAAAAAACACTACACACACGAGAGTTAGTTTTTAAAAACTTACAAAACGCTTATTAGGAATCATGACATTCTACTGTTTTATGTCTAAAATCCTGACATTAGTCTGACAGTACAGCAGGACAGGTGGCGGTTCTAAACATAAAAAATAAAAAAAACTACACGACTATCCTAGAAAATGCATATTTTGAACGCAGCCCCTTAGCTCCTTTAAATTTGTATATTTGGGTTCCTTAGGACTTGCTGACAAAGAATATGTTAAGTGTTACGCAAATAGTCTAGGAATTAACAAATTATAGCCAAAAGAAATGGTGGTGCTGTCAGACAACACCAAAATCAGAATCGCTCAGTGGCAGATTTTCACCCCACCATTGTACGGGAAATGGGTCTCCATGTTAAATCCGATTTGATTGGAGCGCAATAAATGTAAGGCTAAACACGATTAGTCGGGCTATAAATACTATCTTTTGTTGTCAGGGGAAACGGGAGTAGGAGTACTTTTTTTCAAACGATTGGGTAAACATGGCACGATTGGTTAGACCCGCGAATATAGTCAATCAGAGGCGTCAGGTCACCACCACATGTTCAAATAAACTTACTACAGAACCAGTGCGTTGAGCACCAGTGCATATTTTTCTAGATAAAAGCCTGGGACATCGGCAGATCGAAGTTGTGCTATATTCATTGCCATTCAACATAACTGTGTATTATTCCATGAATTGTGGGACCGTGGTCCAAAAGTTATTGAGCAGCACCTGGTCTGAGCTTTGCTGAACTTAGAGGCTCACAGCATACTCCTGGGTCCAGATAGTGACCAGTGAGGTGTCTCCAGAACACAGGGAGGCTATCGAGCAGAGGAGTCTTTTCCTGCCGCCATCACGAAAGATAAGCCTATGTGGCCAGAGGAGCTCAACATTATGCCCCCCCCCCCCCCCTCAAAATCTGACTTTATAATAAACTAGAGGGAAAATCCAGTGTTTAAATTGATAGGAACTGTGAACTTTTCCCCATACCATTTACAAGATAAACAAACACTTGAAGTCATGATGACAAATAACAACATAGCTTGAAAAAACAAAACCAGTATTACCTCATATTACTACTACACAACTGACACACATAAGATAATATTAATAAAATATGTCACTACAAGATTCATATTGATAAATCCTGTACATATAAATTGTAATTAAAATTGATTGTGATTCCTGGTTCACTTTGTAGTTGAATCAGGACATATATATTAATGAAAAGTACTTAATACATATTGATATTTGAAAATTTACCAGTGACTCATTTAAGATAGTCTTATAGCATGTTACATGTGTGTGAGTGTCACAGTGTTGTCAAGTGTGGTGGAATAAATTAAATTGTTTATCTGTCTGTTGTTGTTGTGACTTACACTTCATCATATACATACCCTAGACATTTAACGTAGTCATCACAATATTCCAGAATAATTCTGACTGAGGCATAATGTGGTAGCAAGTAAGGTTATCTGTAAAACACTACACCTATTAGATACAGATACCTTCACAGCTGATCTCAGTCAGTACACTAAGTCCCCTATAAAAATTTATAACATCCCACTTTACCACATATATTGGGGTCTCGCTCTCGGGATTTTGAATCTTTCCCTATTAAAAATATTGGGGGTAATTCACTTCAGGGAATAATAAGAATTTAAAAGTATCCTTGGGTGAAAATAAATAGCGTTGAGCTCTCAGTGCCTGTAGTGTCCTTAGATAATTATTGAAAGATTGAATTGTTACATTTGTATGTTAGACAATGGCCGACTTGGCAAAATTTCGATCTGCTGCTGTACAGACTGCGAAAGAGTTAGGAATGGACGGGCAAATTATGATTGCTTATGTCACTGCTGAATGTGACAAATATATTGAACAGGAAGAAAGAAGATTAGAAAAAGAGGCCGAAAGAAAATTAGAATCTGAAAGATTGGCCGAAGATAAGAGAATTGAGGCTGAGAATAAGAGGTTGCAGATTGAGGCTGAGAATAAGAGGTTGCAGATTGAGGCTGAGGCTAAGAGGTTGCAGATTGAGGCTGACAAAGAGGCTAAAGCATTGGAAGTCGAGGAAAGAAGACAGGCTGCAGAAAGAGAAGAGATTAGCTGCAGAGAGGGAAGCAGAAAAGGAGGAGAAGAGATTACAAAGGGAACATGAGTTACGACTAAGGGAGTTTGAGTTTCAAGGCCATGCTCCTGAAAATGGTGCCAGTCCCTTTACCTCTGATGCCACTGCTAGCCAGGGAGCCTCAACCTCAGCTATGAATTTTCATTTAGATCACTTTGTTGAGAAAGACGATGATATTGAGAGCTATCTAAATAGATATGAACTATTGGCTACCACATATGGGTTAGAGAGAGAAAGGTGGAGCTTAAAGTTATCTCAAGGGCTTCGTGGGGCAGCTTATGAAGTTTTTGCCAAAATGAGCAGAGGTGATCAGGAAAATTATGACATGCTAAAGCAGGCTCTTTTGTTAAGATATGAAAAGAACGCAGAATTTTATAGGAAAAAATTTAGGAATGCTAAACTACTGTCAGGTGAAACCTATCACCAGTTCTCTGCACGGTTAGAGACATACTTGGAGAAATGGACTTCTCTGGGGAAAACCCAAGATCTTAAGGAAATGGTCCTTATAGAACAATTAAGAGAGTCCATGGCTCCAGACCTGAGAAAGTTTCTCATGGAACAAGGTGCAGAGAGGCTGGGTGAGTTGCTAAATGTTGCTGAAAGGTATCAAGCAGCTCAGGCAGAGGTATCAGGTAATAAAAAGAAACAGCTGGAAAATTTTAGGGCACCACAGAACTTTAATAAATTTGATCCTAGAGATCAAAACAAAGGTAAGCACCAATTTGATAGGCCACGGTATGACAATAAAAATAAAACCCCACAATTCGATGAAAGGAAATTTGATGAAAGAAAATCTTTCAACCAAGGGAAAAGGTGGTGTAAAAATTGTAAGATGAACAATCATGACACTGACCATTGTAGAAGGAAACCTCCTCATTGTGCTGCTGACATCTGGGAAAAAGAAAAAAAAGGTCAAACCTGCAGAACTACAGGAACCATACCACCCCCCAGTGTGTGAAGATGTCATTTGTAATGGTGTCACTATAAGGTGTTTATATGATACCGGTTTAGATTACGATTCCGTTGTGAGTTCTCACCTGGTGCAGGCTGATCAATACACCACAGAAACAGTGGAGATTCAAACTGCAACCAAGGATGTAGCTACCATGACACTTCCCGTCACTCGGATAAAGGTGAAAACGCGATATGTGGAAGAAATCATAAAAGCAGCAGTGATAAATGAGCCAATCTACCCTCTGATATTGGGGTGTAGATATGTCTTCTTGGGGAATCCCAAGAGACCTGTGATATTGGCAACAGTGCAGACCAGATCACAGTCTAAAAAGGAGGAGGATAATCCAATAAATACTCATCCAGATGAGATGAGGAAGGCACAGGCTGAGGACAAAACACTCAAGCCGTGTTTCAAGAAGTTACCCAAATCTCATACACCTCCAGGCAAGGGAGAGTTTTATATGAAGAACAAACTGATTTATAGGAAGGCTGGATCTGAATCCAATGGTCACGGACAGCTGGTCCTTCCCACTTCATATAGGACTAAAGTGTTGGAACTAGGGCATGCGATTCCCTTCAGTGGTCATATGGGGATCAGCGCAACAGGACAGCGTATAGCTTGTCACTATTTCTGGCCAAGGATAACTGAAGATATCAAACGATATGTAAAATCCTGTCCAGAGTGCCAACGAGTAGCACCTAAACATTGGACTGCACCAGCAACTCTGGGAGAAATGCCCATAGTGGGAACACCCTTTGAGAGAGTTGCTGTGGATCTTGTGGGACCTCTCACCCGAACCAAGAGAAGGAACAGCTACATTCTGACTCTGGTGGACACTTGTTCTATGTGGGGAGAGGCAGTAGCCCTGTCATCGATTGATTCTAAACATGTGGCAGAGGCATTGCTCACAATTTTCACAAGGTTAGGCTTTCCCAATCAAATCTTGACTGATAATTTCTCTCAGTTCAAGGGGAAACTAACTGAAGAAGTTTTCAGGATCTTCCAGGCCAAACACTTCCATTGTAGTGTGTACCACCCCCAAGGGAACGACCAAGTGGAAAGATTTAATGGCACATTGATGTCAATCCTGAGAAAGTTGGCACACGAAAAACCAGATACATGGGACCAGTACCTGCACGCCGCCCTCTTTGCTTATCGGGAGGTACCCCATAGTTCAACCGGTATTGCCCCGGCAACATTATTGTTTGGAAGGCCAATAAAAGGTCCACTTGAAGCGCTGTTAAGAACGTGGACTGATGAAAAAGCAGAGGAAAATATTACATCCTCATACCAATATGTGAATGAGCTGACCACTCGTTTAAAAACTGACTGGAAACTTGCCAATGAAAATTTGAAACAAGCCATGAAGAAACATGCTGCCTATTATAACAGGAAAGCTAAAGACAGAAATTTGGCTGTGGGAGAGAAGGTACTGCTTCTTCTACCCGGTAGTCAGAATAAGTTACAAATTGGATGGCAAGGTCCATATACAGTTCTAGAGAAGGTGTCTAGAACCAATTATAAGATAGATAAGAAGGGGAAAGAAAAAATCTATCATGTGAATCTCCTGAAGAAATATTTGGAAAGAGAACATCAGGAAGAGACACACTTGTTGACCTTGTCCATTGCCATGGAGATGAAAAAGGAACCACTTTCATCATTTGAATATCCATTACACCCCTGTGAGACAGCGGCACAAGTGAAAATCAGTACACATTTAACGAAAACTCAGAAAGAGAGAGTGCAACAGGTTCTAGATACTCATACAGAGGTGTTAACAGACCGACCTGGGCATACAAACTTATTGGAATATGATATGAAACTGATAGACCCCACACCTGTCTGTATGAAACCATATTCGATTCCTTTTGCTAAGGAGAAAGCTTTGAAGGAAGAGATAGACTATTTGTTGAAGGAAGGAATTATTTCACACAGTGAATCTTCGTATAGTTCCGGTGTTGTACTCTTAAGGAAGCCCTCTGGAGAACATAGACTCTGTATAGATTACAGGAGACTGAATGCTATTACAGAAGGACATGTGGATCCATTGCCGGATACAAATCAGTTGTTTGCCAGACTAAATAAAGCTAAATATTTCTCAAAAGTGGACCTGAGTAAAGGATACTATCAGATTCCAGTAAAGCCGGAGGTTAGACCATACCTAGCTTTTAGTACCTCAGAAGGACACTATGAGTTTAATAGATTGCCATTTGGATTGAAGAATGCGCCTAGTGTCTTTTCTAGAATGATGAGAAAATTATTGGACCCTCTGAATAATCCATGTATCACAAACTTCATGGATGATATCCTTATAGCAACAGAAACATTTTTAGGAGAACATTGACTCTCTGAACATGCTGTTTAATCGACTTAGGGAAGCGAATTTAACAGCCCGACCAACCAAATGTTGTGTTGGATGTAAAGAATTGGAATTCTTGGGACACACAGTTTATCAGGGAAACATGACCCCTGACCCAAAGAATTTAGAAAAACTAAAGAAAGCCCCGAGACCACAAACCAAGAAAGACGTGAGATCCTTTGTCTCATTATGTGGTTTCTACCAAAAGTATATCAAAAATTTTAATTCCATATGTGCACCGTTAACTGATTTGACACGTAAAGGACATCCAGATCGAATTACATGGACACCACAATGTGAAATGGCTTACCAAGAATTGAAGGAAAAGCTCACAAGTAAACCTATTTTGAAATTACCTGACTTAAGTCAAGAATTCATAGTAAGGACGGATGCCAGTAATATTGGGTTAGGTGCGACTCTGCTACAGAAATCAGATGCATTGGATGGGGAATTAAGCCCAGTGGCATATGCTAGCAGAAAGTTGAATAAAGCTGAAACCAATTACTCAACTAGCGAAAAAGAATGTCTTGCAGTAATATGGGCGATAAAGAAATTCAATATTTATCTGTATGGGAAGGCATTTAAGTTGCAAACGGATCACAAACCTTTATCGTTTCTAGCACAGGCTAGACATGAAAATTCTAGATTACTCCGTTGGTCCTTATTGATGCAGCCATTTGAGTTTATCATAGAGTATATAAGTGGAAAAACAAATCTGGGAGCGGATTTTTTAAGCCGCCATCCGTGTGATGAGAATCACCCTAAACCCCAGGAATAATAAGAAATTTCTATATGTGTATATAGAAATTATAGACTGACATATAACGTCTGTTTTAAGTGGGGAGGATTTGTCGTGAGAAATTCTAATCCACATATATAAATTATCAGGTAAATGTAAAGCCTAACACATAAATTCAATAAAAGAAAGAAGAATGGTAAAGAACAGTGCTGTCACAATGACTGTACTCGAAATCCCCCTTGTTTTCTCCTGCGTCTGCAAATTGTAACGTTTCACGTTGATAGTAAAAGCCTTCTGCAGCATACACGCGTTTCCCCAACACAATAAAATGTGTACTCCATTTCTAAGAAAAACCTTGAGATACGCAAGATGACCAAGATTTAAAATTCCATTCATGTCATTTTATACACTACGTTACAAAAAAAACGAAAGACAGATGGACTAAAGATAGAAAGAAAGGGAGAGGCTGGAAGCAGGAACGCATGCAACACTAAACACGCGTCTCGCTATACAATTACTACCATCACGCGTGTAAGGCTACAAGCACTAGCTTTTTTCAAATCGACAGTGATAAAAAACACTACACACACGAGAGTTAGTTTTTAAAAACTTACAAAACGCTTATTAGGAATCATGACATTCTACTGTTTTATGTCTAAAATCCTGACATTAGTCTGACAGTACAGCAGGACAGGTGGCAGTTCTAAACATAAAAAATAAAAAAACTACACGACTATCCTAGAAAATGCATATTTTGAACGCAGCCACTTAGCTCCTTTAAATTTGTATATTTGGGTTCCTTAGGACTTGCTGACAAAGAATATGTTAAGTGTTACGCAAATAGTCTAGGAATTAACAAATTATAGCCAAAAGAAATGGTGGTGCTGTCAGACAACACCAAAAATCAGAATCACTCAGTGGCAGATTTTCACCCCACCATTGTACGGGAAATGGGTCTCCATGTTAAATCCGATTTGATTGGAGCGCAATAAATGTAAGGCTAAACACGATTAGTCGGGCTATAAATACTATCTTTTGTTGTCAGGGGAAACGGGAGTAGGAGTACTTTTTTTCAAACGATTGGGTAAATATGGCACGATTGGTTAGACCCGCGAATATAGTCAATCAGAGGCGTCAGGTCACCACCACATGTTCAAATAAACTTACTACAGAACCAGTGCGTTGAGCACCAGTGCATATTTTTCTAGATAAAAGCCTGGGACATCGGCAGATCGAAGTTGTGCTATATTCATTGCCATTCAACATAACTGTGTATTATTCCATGAATTGTGGGACCGTGGTCCAAAAGTTATTGAGCAGCACCTGGTCTGAGCTTTGCTGAACTTAGAGGCTCACAGCATACTCCTGGGTCCAGATAGTGACCAGTGAGGTGTCTCCAGAACACAGGGAGGCTATCGAGCAGAGGAGTCTTTTCCTGCCGCCATCACGAAAGATAAGCCTATGTGGCCAGAGGAGCTCAACATTATGCCCCCCTCAAAATCTGACTTTATAATAAACTAGAGGGAAAATCCAGTGTTTAAATTGATAGGAACTGTGAACTTTTCCCCATACCATTTACAAGATAAACAAACACTTGAAGTCATGATGACAAATAACAACATAGCTTGAAAAAACAAAACCAGTATTACCTCATATTACTACTACACAACTGACACACATAAGATAATATTAATAAAATATGTCACTACAAGATTCATATTGATAAATCCTGTACATATAAATTGTAATTAAAATTGATTGTGATTCCTGGTTCACTTTGTAGTTGAATCAGGACATATATATTAATGAAAAGTACTTAATACATATTGATATTTGAAAATTTACCAGTGACTCATTTAAGATAGTCTTATAGCATGTTACATGTGTGTGAGTGTCACAGTGTTGTCAAGTGTGGTGGAATAAATTAAATTGTTTATCTGTCTGTTGTTGTTGTGACTTACACTTCATCATATACATACCCTAGACATTTAACGTAGTCATCACAATATTCCAGAATAATTCTGACTGAGGCATAATGTGGTAGCAAGTAAGGTTATCTGTAAAACACTACACCTATTAGATACAGATACCTTCACAGCTGATCTCAGTCAGTACACTAAGTCCCCTATAAAAATTTATAACATCCCACTTTACCACATATATTGGGGTCTCGCTCTCGGGATTTTGAATCTTTCCCTATTAAAAATATTGGGGGTAATTCACTTCAGGGAATAATAAGAATTTAAAAGTATCATTGGGTGAAAATAAATAGCGTTGAGCTCTCAGTGCCTGTAGTGTCCTTAGATAACACTGGCTAACAAAAAAAAAAAATTTTTTTTTCTTTCTCTAACATTTCTATGTTTTTCTGGTCAATTTTAATGCGCTGTTTTTAAATCTGCAAACCGTTTTTCTCTATCAGGTCGGGATCTCGAGAAATACGCAATTGAAGTTTTTTAACAACGCATACAGTATTATAACATCATTCGTACAAGAAGTATAACAGTTATGTAGGCTTGAATTTCTTTGCAGTCGACTTTCGTCGGTGAATGGCATGTGGTACATCGCGATGAAACATCCAACAATAATCGGCAAGCATGGTCACACTCCACCGTCCTTGATAACGTGACTCCATTACGGCGATATCTTGATGGAATCGTTCTCCATGTTCATCGCTGACTTCGCCAAGGTTGTCAGGGAAAAAGTCAAGATGCGAATCGAGCAAATGGATTTTGAGGGACATGTTACAGCCCATAATTCTGTATGCATCTATGCATTGCTTAACAATATGCACATAGTCGACAGATTTGTGATTTCCCAGAAAGTTATCGACGATCGATTTGAATGCCATCCATGCGTGAAGTTCACTACCATGTAACAAGTTCTCGAATTGTTTGTCTGCAATAACTTTCCTAATTTTAGGTCCTACAAAGATACCTTCCTTTATCTTTGCATCGCTAACTTGCGGAAACTTTTCTCGAAGATAAGTGAAAGCTTTGCTCATTTTATCTAATGCTTTTACGAAATTCTTCATGAGCCCCAACTTTATATGTAACGGTGTTAAAATGATGCTGTCTTTGTTAACTAATGGCTCGTGTATTACATTTTTATGCCCGAGCTGCATACGATCCCTGATAGGCCACACCTTTCTTGCATAATGTTCCTGTCTGTTGCGGCTGTCCCATTCACATAGGAAGCAACAAAATTTAGTATACCCAGTCTGCATGCCCATGAGAATTGCAATGACCTTTAGGTCTCCACAAATCCGCCATTGGTAGTCATTGTACTTTATTTTTGCCAAAAGTATAGCCATATTGTCATAAGTTTCTTTCATATGAACAGAGTAGGCGACTGGAATTTTGCAATAGCAAATGTCATCATCCATCTCAAAGTATTGAACAAGTTCTCTGTGTCTATGACGAAATTTAGATATCAAAGTATTGGGCGCTAAAAGATTCCATTCTTTGAGTCGCGAACCGAGTAATTCCACTTGTCCTTTGGTAAGAGCGAGATCACGTATTAGATCTGAAAGGTTAATTAAGTGAACACCATCATTCACCGGTATATAATCCGAGTCAGAATTAGTTTCTGAAGCAGGTAAACTATCACTTTCTGATGGTTCATTCACGTCCAACGGATATTGTTCTGGTGGAACTGGGATCGGACACGTGATTGGATCACGAGACACTGGTTTCGAAACCGATTCAATATTTGGATAAACCACAGACTTTCTAGTTTTAAAAGTGAAACCATGGATATTTGTCAAGCAGAAGTAACAATCAGTAGCGTGATTTGTCTTGTTCATGCCATATTACTGGCACTCCAAAAGGCATCGACTTATGCTTCGGCGATTTTCGTAACCAACCTGCCAATGTATTTGCACAAAGTCGAACAAACTGCATTTGGCTTCCAAGATTTATTTGCATCATCAACTTTCGAATCGAAATAAAGTTCATATGCTTTCTTTTGTAATGGTGTAAAGTTTTTCTGGTGAACACGATCGGTAAAATATCCGCACACGTAACAGAACAGATCAGCCGAATTTCTACAACTTCTAGAAGCCATATTTCGCTCAGAATTATTTCAAAATACAGTAACTATTGGAAAAATAGCGTAACATATGTCATGCATCTTTTAGCAGTATAAAAAGTGGAATTATTTTGCATTTTATTAATTTTTAATAAGTTATGTAGTAAAAATGAAACGGAGCACATAACGGTTTCCCAAAAAATATATGTATTCACAAATATCTTAAAAACCTGACGTGATAGAGATAAACGGATTTCAAATTTGAAATCAGCGCAAAAAACTGACATAAGAACACTTATTCTTATATAAGAAAGAAAAATGTTGTTTGTCAGTGTAATTATTGAAAGATTGAATTGTTACATTTGTATGTTAGACAATGGCCGACTTGGCAAAATTTCGATCTGCTGCTGTACAGACTGCGAAAGAGTTAGGAATGGACGGGCAAATTATGATTGCTTATGTCACTGCTGAATGTGACAAATATATTGAACAGGAAGAAAGAAGATTAGAAAAAGAGGCCGAAAGAAAATTAGAATCTGAAAGATTGGCCGAAGATAAGAGAATTGAGGCTGAGAATAAGAGGTTGCAGATTGAGGCTGAGAATAAGAGGTTGCAGATTGAGGCTGAGGCTAAGAGGTTGCAGATTGAGGCTGACAAAGAGGCTAAAGCATTGGAAGTCGAGGAAAGAAGACAGGCTGCAGAAAGAGAAGAGATTAGCTGCAGAGAGGGAAGCAGAAAAGGAGGAGAAGAGATTACAAAGGGAACATGAGTTACGACTAAGGGAGTTTGAGTTTCAAGGCCATGCTCCTGAAAATGGTGCCAGTCCCTTTACCTCTGATGCCACTGCTAGCCAGGGAGCCTCAACCTCAGCTATGAATTTTCATTTAGATCACTTTGTTGAGAAAGACGATGATATTGAGAGCTATCTAAATAGATATGAACTATTAGCTACCACATATGGGTTAGAGAGAGAAAGGTGGAGCTTAAAGTTATCTCAAGGGCTTCGTGGGGCAGCTTATGAAGTTTTTGCCAAAATGAGCAGAGGTGATCAGGAAAATTATGACATGCTAAAGCAGGCTCTTTTGTTAAGATATGAAAAGAACGCAGAATTTTATAGGAAAAAATTTAGGAATGCTAAACTACTGTCAGGTGAAACCTATCACCAGTTCTCTGCACGGTTAGAGACATACTTGGAGAAATGGACTTCTCTGGGGAAAACCCAAGATCTTAAGGAAATGGTCCTTATAGAACAATTAAGAGAGTCCATGGCTCCAGACCTGAGAAAGTTTCTCATGGAACAAGGTGCAGAGAGGCTGGGTGAGTTGCTAAATGTTGCTGAAAGGTATCAAGCAGCTCAGGCAGAGGTATCAGGTAATAAAAAGAAACAGCTGGAAAATTTTAGGGCACCACAGAACTTTAATAAATTTGATCCTAGAGATCAAAACAAAGGTAAGCACCAATTTGATAGGCCACGGTATGACAATAAAAATAAAACCCCACAATTCGATGAAAGGAAATTTGATGAAAGAAAATCTTTCAACCAAGGGAAAAGGTGGTGTAAAAATTGTAAGATGAACAATCATGACACTGACCATTGTAGAAGGAAACCTCCTCATTGTGCTGCTATGACATCTGGGAAAAAGAAAAAAAAGGTCAAACCTGCAGAACTACAGGAACCATACCACCCCCCAGTGTGTGAAGATGTCATTTGTAATGGTGTCACTATAAGGTGTTTATATGATACCGGTTTAGATTACGATTCCGTTGTGAGTTCTCACCTGGTGCAGGCTGATCAATACACCACAGAAACAGTGGAGATTCAAACTGCAACCAAGGATGTAGCTACCATGACACTTCCCGTCACTCGGATAAAGGTGAAAACGCGATATGTGGAAGAAATCATAAAAGCAGCAGTGATAAATGAGCCAATCTACCCTCTGATATTGGGGTTAGATATGTCTTCTTGGGGAATCCCAAGAGACCTGTGATATTGGCAACAGTGCAGACCAGATCACAGTCTAAAAAGGAGGAGGATAATCCAATAAATACTCATCCAGATGAGATGAGGAAGGCACAGGCTGAGGACTAAACACTCAAGCCGTGTTTCAAGAAGTTACCCAAATCTCATACACCTCCAGGCAAGGGAGAGTTTTATATGAAGAACAAACTGATTTATAGGAAGGCTGGATCTGAATCCAATGGTCACGGACAGCTGGTCCTTCCCACTTCATATAGGACTAAAGTGTTGGAACTAGGGCATGCGATTCCCTTCAGTGGTCATATGGGGATCAGCGCAACAGGACAGCGTATAGCTTGTCACTATTTCTGGCCAAGGATAACTGAAGATATCAAACGATATGTAAAATCCTGTCCAGAGTGCCAACGAGTAGCACCTAAACATTGGACTGCACCAGCAACTCTGGGAGAAATGCCCATAGTGGGAACACCCTTTGAGAGAGTTGCTGTGGATCTTGTGGGACCTCTCACCCGAACCAAGAGAAGGAACAGCTACATTCTGACTCTGGTGGACACTTGTTCTATGTGGGGAGAGGCAGTAGCCCTGTCATCGATTGATTCTAAACATGTGGCAGAGGCATTGCTCACAATTTTCACAAGGTTAGGCTTTCCCAATCAAATCTTGACTGATAATTTCTCTCAGTTCAAGGGGAAACTAACTGAAGAAGTTTTCAGGATCTTCCAGGCCAAACACTTCCATTGTAGTGTGTACCACCCCCAAGGGAACGACCAAGTGGAAAGATTTAATGGCACATTGATGTCAATCCTGAGAAAGTTGGCACACGAAAAACCAGATACATGGGACCAGTACCTGCACGCCGCCCTCTTTGCTTATCGGGAGGTACCCCATAGTTCAACCGGTATTGCCCCGGCAACATTATTGTTTGGAAGGCCAATAAAAGGTCCACTTGAAGCGCTGTTAAGAACGTGGACTGATGAAAAAGCAGAGGAAAATATTACATCCTCATACCAATATGTGAATGAGCTGACCACTCGGTTAAAAACTGGCTGGAAACTTGCCAATGAAAATTTGAAACAAGCCATGAAGAAACATGCTGCCTATTATAACAGGAAAGCTAAAGACAGAAATTTGGCTGTGGGAGAGAAGGTACTGCTTCTTCTACCCGGTAGTCAGAATAAGTTACAAATTGGATGGCAAGGTCCATATACAGTTCTAGAGAAGGTGTCTAGAACCAATTATAAGATAGATAAGAAGGGGAAAGAAAAAATCTATCATGTGAATCTCCTGAAGAAATATTTGGAAAGAGAACATCAGGAAGAGACACACTTGTTGACCTTGTCCATTGCCATGGAGATGAAAAAGGAACCACTTTCATCATTTGAATATCCATTACACCCCTGTGAGACAGCGGCACAAGTGAAAATCAGTACACATTTAACGAAAACTCAGAAAGAGAGAGTGCAACAGGTTCTAGATACTCATACAGAGGTGTTAACAGACCGACCTGGGCATACAAACTTATTGGAATATGATATGAAACTGATAGACCCCACACCTGTCTGTATGAAACCATATTCGATTCCTTTTGCTAAGGAGAAAGCTTTGAAGGAAGAGATAGACTATTTGTTGAAGGAAGGAATTATTTCACACAGTGAATCTTCGTATAGTTCCGGTGTTGTACTCTTAAGGAAGCCCTCTGGAGAACATAGACTCTGTATAGATTACAGGAGACTGAATGCTATTATAGAAGGACATGTGGATCCATTGCCGGATACAAATCAGTTGTTTGCCAGACTAAATAAAGCTAAATATTTCTCAAAAGTGGACCTGAGTAAAGGATACTATCAGATTCCAGTAAAGCCGGAGGTTAGACCATACCTAGCTTTTAGTACCTCAGAAGGACACTATGAGTTTAATAGATTGCCATTTGGATTGAAGAATGCGCCTAGTGTTTTCTCTAGAATGATGAGAAAATTATTGGACCCTCTGAATAATCCATGTATCACAAACTTCATGGATGATATCCTTATAGCAACAGAAACATTTTTAGGAGAACATTGACTCTCTGAACATGCTGTTTAATCGACTTAGGGAAGCGAATTTAACAGCCCGACCAACCAAATGTTGTGTTGGATGTAAAGAATTGGAATTCTTGGGACACACAGTTTATCAGGGAAACATGACCCCTGACCCAAAGAATTTAGAAAAACTAAAGAAAGCCCCGAGACCACAAACCAAGAAAGACGTGAGATCCTTTGTCTCATTATGTGGTTTCTACCAAAAGTATATCAAAAATTTTAATTCCATATGTGCACCGTTAACTGATTTGACACGTAAAGGACATCCAGATCGAATTACATGGACACCACAATGTGAAATGGCTTACCAAGAATTGAAGGAAAAGCTCACAAGTAAACCTATTTTGAAATTACCTGACTTAAGTCAAGAATTCATAGTAAGGACGGATGCCAGTAATATTGGGTTAGGTGCGACTCTGCTACAGAAATCAGATGCATTGGATGGGGAATTAAGCCCAGTGGCATATGCTAGCAGAAAGTTGAATAAAGCTGAAACCAATTACTCAACTAGCGAAAAATAATGTCTTGCAGTAATATGGGCGATAAAGAAATTCAATATTTATCTGTATGGGAAGGCATTTAAGTTGCAAACGGATCACAAACCTTTATCGTTTCTAGCACAGGCTAGACATGAAAATTCTAGATTACTCCGTTGGTCCTTATTGATGCAGCCATTTGAGTTTATCATAGAGTATATAAGTGGAAAAACAAATCTGGGAGCGGATTTTTTAAGCCGCCATCCGTGTGATGAGAATCACCCTAAACCCCAGGAATAATAAGAAATTTCTATATGTGTATATAGAATTATAGACTGACATATAACGTCTGTTTTAAGTGGGGAGGATTTGTCGTGAGAAATTCTAATCCACATATATAAATTATCAGGTAAATGTAAAGCCTAACACATAAATTCAATAAAAAGAAAGAAGAATGGTAAAGAACAGTGCTGTCACAATGACTGTACTCGAAATCCCCCTTGTTTTCTCCTGCGTCTGCAAATTGTAACGTTTCACGTTGATAGTAAAAGCCTTCTGCAGCATACACGCGTTTCCCCAACACAATAAAATGTGTACTCCATTTCTAAGAAAAACCTTGAGATACGCAAGATGACCAAGATTTAAAATTCCATTCATGTCATTTTATACACTACGTTACAAAAAAAACGAAAGACAGATGGACTAAAGATAGAAAGAAAGGGAGAGGCTGGAAGCAGGAACGCATGCAACACTAAACACGCGTCTCGCTATACAATTACTACCATCACGCGTGTAAGGCTACAAGCACTAGCTTTTTTCAAATCGACAGTGATAAAAAACACTACACACACGAGAGTTAGTTTTTAAAAACTTACAAAACGCTTATTAGGAATCATGACATTCTACTGTTTTATGTCTAAAATCCTGACATTAGTCTGACAGTACAGCAGGACAGGTGGCGGTTCTAAACATAAAAAAATAAAAAAACTACACGACTATCCTAGAAAATGCATATTTTGAACGCAGCCACTTAGCTCCTTTAAATTTGTATATTTGGGTTCCTTAGGACTTGCTGACAAAGAATATGTTAAGTGTTACGCAAATAGTCTAGGAATTAACAAATTATAGCCAAAAGAAATGGTGGTGCTGTCAGACAACACCAAAAATCAGAATCACTCAGTGGCAGATTTTCACCCCACCATTGTACGGGAAATGGGTCTCCATGTTAAATCCGATTTGATTGGAGCGCAATAAATGTAAGGCTAAACACGATTAGTCGGGCTATAAATACTATCTTTTGTTGTCAGGGGAAACGGGAGTAGGAGTACTTTTTTTCAAACGATTGGGTAAATATGGCACGATTGGTTAGACCCGCGAATATAGTCAATCAGAGGCGTCAGGTCACCACCACATGTTCAAATAAACTTACTACAGAACCAGTGCGTTGAGCACCAGTGCATATTTTTCTAGATAAAAGCCTGGGACATCGGCAGATCGAAGTTGTGCTATATTCATTGCCATTCAACATAACTGTGTATTATTCCATGAATTGTGGGACCGTGGTCCAAAAGTTATTGAGCAGCACCTGGTCTGAGCTTTGCTGAACTTAGAGGCTCACAGCATACTCCTGGGTCCAGATAGTGACCAGTGAGGTGTCTCCAGAACACAGGGAGGCTATCGAGCAGAGGAGTCTTTTCCTGCCGCCATCACGAAAGATAAGCCTATGTGGCCAGAGGAGCTCAACATTATGCCCCCCCTCAAAATCTGACTTTATAATAAACTAGAGGGAAAATCCAGTGTTTAAATTGATAGGAACTGTGAACTTTTCCCCATACCATTTACAAGATAAACAAACACTTGAAGTCATGATGACAAATAACAACATAGCTTGAAAAAACAAAACCAGTATTACCTCATATTACTACTACACAACTGACACACATAAGATAATATTAATAAAATATGTCACTACAAGATTCATATTGATAAATCCTGTACATATAAATTGTAATTAAAATTGATTGTGATTCCTGGTTCACTTTGTAGTTGAATCAGGACATATATATTAATGAAAAGTACTTAATACATATTGATATTTGAAAATTTACCAGTGACTCATTTAAGATAGTCTTATAGCATGTTACATGTGTGTGAGTGTCACAGTGTTGTCAAGTGTGGTGGAATAAATTAAATTGTTTATCTGTCTGTTGTTGTTGTGACTTACACTTCATCATATACATACCCTAGACATTTAACGTAGTCATCACAATATTCCAGAATAATTCTGACTGAGGCATAATGTGGTAGCAAGTAAGGTTATCTGTAAAACACTACACCTATTAGATACAGATACCTTCACAGCTGATCTCAGTCAGTACACTAAGTCCCCTATAAAAATTTATAACATCCCACTTTACCACACTTGACTATTTAAGGTGATTCGGTCTTATATCTTTATATCTTTGTATTTCTATGTCGGACTATTTTGTGAGCTGAACTCTGGGGTGAAAGGCTTTTCTGCGCATGCGTCGATTTTGGGTGTGGACAGAGAAGGCTGTCATGTCGTCGCTACTATGGGCTGGTCGATTAGAAATTTGAAGATTGATCTCTGTGATTTATTCTAGGAAGGAGATTGTTTCTCTGTATGATTGTATTATCAGAGATTCTCCTAATGTCCATTATTAACGCCTAGGAATGGCGTGCGTTATTCGCTTGTATGTGTTTTCCTAAAGCCAGGTAAAACCAAAACTTTTTTGCTGAACTTTTTTGATAAGCCTAGATGGGAGACGTATTATCGTACATCTAGGATTGTTGATTACAGATGAAGATGACGTGTTATCTAGCAGCACTAGATCACTTGATGTAACCAGCCTTATTGATAGCAGATATGTATAGAAGCCCAATGAGGACATTTACGTATGAATAACGAAGTAATTCTGCTTCATAATTTTTCATCTTGGGTGAGCGAAGCTCACGGAGGAGAGCGATTTTGGATTCCCGCCATTGTAAGCGGATCATCGTCGGAGAACAGTAAAGGTCCTATTATCTGATGATGGTACAGAGATCTATATATTATGAAAACCCACTACTGTGGTTTAACATTGTTGCTATAAACATTGGATAAATTTACGGCTTGAGAAACTTAGCCAGGAGAAGGTTCTGTCAGTGAACCATTGTTGATGATTATGTATCCACCTTAACTGACGCGATACTTCTATGGCACGCGCCTCAAACAGCCTCTGTTAACCAAGTCCAGCTCCCGGCCTTCACGTGTGGCTCAATTTGAGCCCGGCGGAACTGTTCCACTGACGGGAGAAGGGGCAAAGGCGAGCGACTGGCGCCTTAAAACCAGCAGCTTCGGGCAGATAGGGCTCGTGATCCTTGGTTGGTAGCTTATCTAAGAGAAGGAACTCTGAAATTAAACCACCGCTGCCTTTCGGGAATATCCATTTGTGGAATTGGCTTCGGGAGTAAACCCTGAGGATAAATCCGGAGTCGGAGTCCCTAAGGCAGTCTAATGTCGATTCGACATTATTCTGGCAACTCCTGCGACATGGCTGGTACCAAACTGTATCGGCTACTGCCGTTCCTTTGGATCTACCAGCTGTGTGGAGAGGGGGAACATGCTGCATGGGCAACAGCTTGATCTCCATATAACTGTGCCCAAGCTCGCGCCCTGGAGAGGACACTCCAGCTTCACCCTATAGGTGTCGGCAAAACACGGGAAGTAGCAGTTACCGGTTATAAGCATTTTACCCAATTGGCGTAGGGCATGGCGCCAGGGGCTACTTCTGACAGTGGGAGAGGTTCTAGGATCTCACTGGACAGCTACCGCCCGCTTCAAGCTGGGCATCCCCCAGTCAATAAGGTGTTGTCCCGCCACTGTCTGCTTTCCCCATTGGGTGCATGGGGATTAGGGTCAAACCCGAACTGTGGACATAAAATTTTGCACCAAGCAATTATCGAAAAAATAGAAATAAGCAAACTCTCAGATTGGGATGCTGGTACGTCCGGACGATGTTGACTGGACTATCCGTAAATCTACAGGATGTAAACGATGTAAGGAAGACAGCCATAATTAATGATGAGCTTAAACGACTTCAGGTGGATATAGCTGCACTTTAGGAAACGCGCCTGGCGGGCTCTGGAAGCGAGAAGGACTACACATTTTATTGGCAAGGGAAAGATCTTAATAAAGCTAGAGAACACGGAGTAGGTTTTGCGGTCAAAAAATCGCTAACTAAAATGGTTGAACCAGGCAAGAATGGATCAGAACGCCTGTTAACGCTCCGCCTGCAAACTAGCACAGGTCCCATCACCCTTGTCAGTGTGTATGCTCCTACTCTGTACTCTGCCTCAGAAGCTAAAGATGAGTTCTACGAGAATCTAACAGCAATTATCAAAAGCATACCTAGGCAAGAACAGCTTGTTCTCCTTGGTGACTTTAACGCTAGAGTGGGTGCCGATAATGTTTCATGGCCTTTTTGTCTGGGCAGGTTTGGTATTGGCAAGATGAATTAAAATGGACAACGGCTCTTAGAGTTGTGCGTCCACCATGACCTCTGCGTGACCAACACCTACTTTCAGACAAAACCCCAGCATAAGGTGTCATGGAGACACCCACGATCCAAGCACTGGCACCAACTTGACCTGATTCTCGTCAGAAGGCCACTCCTCAGGTCTGTGCTCTCCACGCGCTCGTACCATAGTGCAGACTGTGATACAGATCACTCCTTGGTTTGCTGCAAAATCAGAGCACAACCAAGAAAACTCTATCGTGTCAGACATGAAGGGAAACCACGCATTGATACCAGCAAGATGTCAGACCCTTTCATGATCGCTCAATTCACTGCGACCTTCGAGAAAGTGCTCAGTAGCCCTCAGCATGGTGATACTATTACAGAGAACTGGGAGCATCTACGGAACACCATTCAAAGTACTGCACTTGCCACCTTTGGTAAGAAAACAGCAAAGTCAAATGACTGGTTTGATGCTTCATTAGATGTGATGGCACCTGTCATTGAAGCTAAGCGCAGTGCTATGAATGAATACAAACGTTCACCGAGTGCCAGAACCCTACAGATCCTGAGGGCTACAAGAAGCAAAGTTCAACAAACTGCTCGACGCTGTGCAAATGACTATTGGCTCCAGCTCAGTGAGAGCATCCAGATCGCAGCACAAACAGGCAACATTAGACAAATGTATGACGGTATAAAGAAAGCACTTGGCCCCCATAAAAGTAAGACGGCACTGCTAAAAACCATCAGCGGAGAGAAGCTAACCGATAAGGGTAAGCAGATGGAGAGGTGGGTCGAGCACTACTCTGAGCTTTACGCTAGAGACAATACCGTTACGCCTGCAGCCCTTGATGCTGTCAACAGTCTGCCAACTATGGAGGAGCTGGATGCCGAACCAACATTAGAGGAACTCAGCAAGGCCATTGATAGCTTGGCCTCTGGCAGTGATGGGATTCCTCCTGATTTAATCAAATGCTGTAAGAGCACGCTATTACATCCCCTGCATAGGATGCTGTGCCAATGCTGGGAAGAGACAACTATTCCTCAAGACATGCGAGATGCCAAGATTGTAACACTGTATAAAAATAAAGGAGACAGAATTGATTGCAATAACTACAGAGGCATCTCTCTTCTTAGTATTGTTGGTAAGGTTTTTGCCAAAGTCATCTTAATGCGACTACACAAGTTAGCTGAGCGCATATATCCAGAGGCACAGTGTGGATTCCGAGCTGGCAGATCAACAACAGACATGATCTTCTCTCTCCGCCAGCTTCAGGAAAAATCAAGAGAGCAGAAAAGACCATTATATATCGCCTTTATAGACCTCACAAAAGCATTTGACCTGGTTAGTAGGGATGGACTCTTTAAAATCCTCCTGAAAATAGGCTGCCCTTCTAAAATGCTGGAAATGATAAAGTCATTCCATGACGGCATGAAGGGAAGTCCAATATGCTGGAAGCATGTCACAGCCCTTTGATATACGAAGTGGCGTTAAACAAGGCTGTGTTCTGGCTCCGACCCTCTTCGGAATCTTCTTTGCCTTACTCTTGAAACATGCATTCAGAGATGCAACTGAAGGAATATGCCTTCACACTAGGTCAGATGGCCGTCTGTTTAATCTTTCAAGGCTGAAGGCAAAAACAAAAATCAGAAGAGTCACTATAAGAGACTTGTTGTTCGCTGATGATGCTGCAGTCGTCACTCAAAGCCAACAGGAGCTTCAAAGCTTGATGAATCGCTTCACTAAAGCATGCAAGGACTTTGGCCTCACAATAAGTCTAAAGAAAACGAATGTGCTGAGTCAGGATGTGGGTGCTGCACCAGTTATCACTATCGATAACTATGAATTGGCAGTGGTGCACCACTTCACATACCTAGGGTCTACCATCAATGACAAACTCTCACTGGATACAGAAATCGACAGCCGCTTTGGCAAAGCTGCAGCTACCTTTGCCCGCCTCACATCGCGTGTTTTGGGAAACTCTAAACTCACAATGAAGACCAAAGCTGCGGTATATAATGCCTGCGTCACCAGCACACTCATATATGGCAGCGAGACCTGGACGACCTATGCTAAGCAAGAAAGAAGGCTCAATACCTTCCATTTGCGGTGTCTACGCCGCATCCTCGGCATCTCGTGGAAAGATAAAGTGACAAATGTCGAGGTGTTGTCACGTGCTGGCCTTCAAAGTATGTATACGCTTCTTAGACAGCGCAGACTTCGCTGGCTTGGCCATGTTCACCGCATGGAAGATGGTCGCATCCCAAAAGATATCTTCTACGGACAATTAGCAGATGGCAAGAGAACAGTTGGGCGACCACAGCTGAGGTTCAAAGATGTGTGCAAGAGAGATATGAGGGCACTGGACATGGAACCTGCAACATGGGAGGATGAAGCTGCCGATCGCACTAAGTGGCGATGCTATTTACGGCGCCACCTCAGATTGGGCGAAGAGACGCTCACACAACAAGCAGAGGTGAGGAGAAAACGTCGAAAGGAGCACCAGGAAAATAAGCAGCTGAGGGCTGCCACCTCAGGGGCGCATTCCCATAGTCAGTTATGACTGAAGGGGCTATTATTATAACTGAAGCGATTAGTCAGTTGAAGCATGAGACGATAGACAACCAGAATATTGAGTGCTTGCCTACTATCGTTCCATAATATTTACCACTACATGAATGTACATCTGATATTGTCACCCATTTTTCAAGTATACGATGATTTTTGTGCCAACCTGTTCAAATGACTGTAATCGTGATGTCGAAGTGTACGTCCATTATTAAATGTATGAAACGTCATCAGTGGTCTGCCCTTTATTGACTTCAAGCTATGATTGAGTGAGTGACCTGTCAACCTAACAGAACTATACACACATTCGCGTTCTTTACATCTACATTCTCACTCGATGTCAGCACTGTGTCGGAACGAGTTGACCATTCATCTACGTGTCCAGTATGACCTTATGAAAGCAGTAACATCACAACAAAAAAACGCTTTATCAGGCACTCTCTTCCCTTTAGCAGGCATATGGGACAGAACGCCAGAAATCAGCGAATACAGACTCACTATTGGTGGCCAGGAATAAACTCTGATATTATCAGATACGTCAAATCCTGTGCCCTGTGCCAACGGGTGGCATCCAAGCAACAGGCACCTCCAGTTTCCATGGGTGAAATGCCAGTAGTGGGGACACCATTTGAACGGGTTGTGATCGACATTTTAGGACCATTAGAAAGGACTAAAAGAAGGAACAGGTTTATCCTGACCTTGGTCGACAATTGCACTTTATGGGCAGAAGCAATACCGCTAACATGCACGGATTCCAAGCATTTCGCAGAAGCCCTCGTGCAGATATTTACACGGTTGGGATTCCCTCAACAAGTTTTGATGGATAACAGATCCCAATACCGTAACCTTTTGATGGATGAGATCTTTAAGGTTTTCAGGAACCAGCACATCTACACAAACCCTTATAATCTGGCTGGAAGTGGGTTAGTAGAACGTGTCAACGGAAGCCTCAACAACGATGCAAGAAACATTCGAAGAAACATGTGACAACTGCAAGAAACATTTGAAGAAATATTTGACAACTGGAAGAAACATTTAAAGAAATATTTAAAGAAATATCTGAAGAAATAGTTGTCAACTGGACAAAAAAACATTTGAAGAAATATTTGACAACTGCAAAACAACATTTGAAGAAATATTTGACAGTTGGAAGAAACGTTTAAAGAAATATTTGACAACTGGAAACAACATTTGAAGAAATATTTGACAGTTGGAAGAAACGCTTGAAGAAATATTTGACAACTAGAAAAAAACATTTGAAGAAATATTTGACAACTAGAAAAAACATTTGAAGAAATATTTGGCAACTGGAAAAACATTTGAAGAAATAATTGACAACTGGAAAAAACATTTGAAGAAATATTTTACAACTGGAGAAACATTTGAAGAAATATTTGACAACTAAAAAAATTAATATTTAAAGAAATATTTGACAATTAGAAAAACCGTTTGAAGAAATATTTGACACCTAGAAAAAAACATTTAAAGAAATATTTGACAACTGGAAACAATATTTGAAGAAATATTTGACAGTTGGAAGAAACGTTTAAAGAAATATTTGACAACTAGAAAAAAAAATTTGAACAAAATTTTACAACTGGAAAAAAACATTTGAAGAAATATTTTTACAACTGGAAAAATCATTTGAATAAATATTTTACAACTAGAAAAACACATTTGAAGAAATATTTGACAACTGGAAAAAAACATTTGAAGAAATATTTGATTACTGGAAAAAATATTTGCATAAATATTTGACAACTGTAAGAAATATTTGACAACTGTAAGAAATATTTGAACCTGCAAGAAATATTTATTTATTTATTTTCACGTGCAAAAATAACAAAATTAAAAACAGGTTAATAGATATTTACCTACAGGTTGGAACATTTGAGCAGGACAGGGAGAAAATGTTGGGACCATCTTTGCTGACTGGAAGAAAAGTTTTCACTAAAGTTTGAAAATTGCAAGACAAAAAGGTAGATAACCGTTTGATAACTGGAACAAATACTTAGTTACATTTATTTAATGTACTAAATTTTCGTGGTCGCCCCGTTTCTTTCTCTGCTATGAAGCAGATATTTTGTACTTTCAAATCATCTTACACTCCTCTCAGTGATAATTCGTCATGAACCCAGATGGGCCGTTCAGCGACCGAGCGTTGGGTTTACCTAAGGCATGCCGGGCGATAAATTACCCGTCTGTAGACAGATTACAAACACGCACTTATCAGACAGACACACCTGAGCGGAAATGTTGTAATAGTCTGGGCAGATGTAAGAAGCTATTTGTAAACATTGAAGAGAGAGGATCGGATGTTTTCATTCCATATTTGGGAGACATGGCCTCTGCAGTAATGCGCAGAAGTGTCCAGGCTGGACCGTAGGATTGCTTCGAGCTTGATATAAATGGGCCATTTATAAATTAATATTTTTGTAATAGACCTATAGGTTATATATATATATATATATATATATATATATATATATATATATATATATATATCCATACTGTCTGTTAAATCCTTTGGAGCCCGTAAATTAGGGGGAAAGCTGTAAGATTTTGAAATAGCAAAGAACGTTTTCCCTTGTAACATTAAGAACGCTTCGTGTGTTCAAAGAGAGCTAACTATGAAGATAACAATTTATTAATTTAATGTCCCTTAATATTAAAGTGGAAATAATTGTATAACCAATGTTGCACGGGGCATTAATTAGGCATATTTGTAATTTTAATATCTGTACGTCCTAAAGAAACTTTCTTTAACTACAAAAATATATGTGTCACAGCAGTATTAAAAGTATTTGGCTGTTTATAAAAACAACTTGGCGGAGGACTGTGGAGGCTGAGATGCAAAGAATGAACCAGAGTTGGGGCACTGTACGAAGGATGGCCACCGACCAAGCAAAGTGGAATCAATTTGTTGTTGCCCTACAAAACGCCACTAGGCGTGATGGCCACTGACTGCTTTGACGGTCGGTGGTTAAGGATCTAAGAAGAAGAAGAAATGTAAAATAATTATTAAGTTTTTTCATCACTTTAACTTTTGGCAATTAAAATATTTTTAATCTGTTGAATATTACTTCACTCTGAAATCTTACGATATTAAGGAGAAGGCATGGAAATACAGCAGAAAATCTGTTATCGCTTCTCGGTCTTTTGGCTAGGATCAAAGTATCTTGGCCGGGGCCGGTTTTAACACAAGAGAGCAGTAAAATGACACTTGTGTGTCATTGTGTCTTTTCGTGTTTGGACTTGTGCCTACTATCCGGCCTTGGCTAGGATCATGTTTCTTGGCAAGGGCCGGGGATAGGCAAGTGTCTATGCAACCTCATGCGAGAAAAAAAATGCAACCTCATGCGAGGAAAAAAAAGTTAGTCGTTGTAATAGCTGTGGCGAGGTGAAATTATTTGATAAGAGAACCCCTGGGTTGTTTAAACTAGAATACGAAGGTAGGGGGTGGTATCTTTATGTAGTAAAACCTAACATTGTTTCGGGGAGCACGATAAATCTAGTACTAAAGGGCTCAATAAACATCACAACACCTTAGACAAACACACGTTTTTGGAGGTTCTCACTACACAACAAGCGCAGGGCGAGACAAATTTGGGATTTAAACCGCATGATGCGTCTGTCTATACATACCCGAAGCCATTCGACCCTCTATGCTAACGGAATTTTATAAAAGTATACGATCAATGGTTTCCTCGCGAAGTCTGCGCCGACCATTGATCCGGTTTCATAACTAGCGGTAAAACAGTTAGTCGTTGTAATAAGAACAAAAAAATACGTCAGCTCTTGTGGGATTTCCCGATCTGAGGAACAATCTTGAGCCAGGTTGGTCTTTTCGAATTCAATATACGAACAACACCGCAACTCCCTATCGTTTTTTTTACATGAAAAGAATAGTTGACTCTGACAATATCACCACTTCACCTCTTTCCATCTAATTTCACCTGCAGTGATAATAAAAAATTTATATATAAACACTTATTACGCCTCTGTTTTCTTTAGATGTCGTATATATCTGTGTGTATGCTTAAACATTGTCTTACTTCGGCGCCCCGCTACACGCCAACACACACCCATCAATACCCCCCGCACTGTCCATTAAAAAACCCCACTGACCACCTAACGACAAAAATTATCCTTTGCTCCTCCATTTTTTTTGTTTTTTAACGTCATATTTCCTTATATAAACCCCTTACTCCCCCAAAATAGGGGGTCGAAACCTCCGCAGTGATAATACAAATTTATATATCAACACTTATTACGCCTCTGCTTTAGATGTCGTATATATCTGTGTGTGTGCTTATACATAATCTTACTCCGGCGGCCCCGCTACACCCCGTCACCCCCGCCAGCCAAAATCAATAACCCCTGCACTCTCTGGCGCCCCGCTACACCCCAACCCACACATGAGTCATCACCCCGCGAGCCAAAATCAATACCCCGCACTCTCCACTAAAAACCGCACCAACCAGCTAACAACAATAATTATCTACACCTACCATTATCTCCCCTGATCGACCTGTTCGAACTTATCGATTTTTATATTTCCCTCTATAAGCCTTTGCTCCTTGTCGCAGTTATAGTTGATGGTCGATCACTCCAATTGTCGGAGAGATTTGTATAGTAAAGGAAGATGTGTAGAAAGCACATAGACCTTTAGACACTAGTTTTCACAGATGTGAGCGAGTGTTGATGGAAAGAGTTAGCAGAAAGGCACAGGTTGGTGTTAGTGATTCTTTCACCTTTTAGACTACCAACTCTTGTATTTTTCTGGCAACGACTAACTCTTTCTTACTCAAATCTTTTTTGAAGATGAACTACTAGTAACAGGTAATACAAAGAGGGTTGAGTATGTTTTTCTGAACAGAACATACAATCTACTAAGTCAAACTCAGAATGATGGTGAGTTACAGAATGTACATAATTACTTTAATTGCAGTGGGAAATAAAATCAATGTTGACATGTACTTTGAAAAAAAAAATACTAGGAAATTTAGAACTGTCAGTGAATTTGGTTCAGATAAGAATATGAGGCTATTTTCCTCACTGACGAAAGTTTGTTCCTATGGCTATTTCTTTGAAAAGTGAATTCTGACTTTGGTCTGGGTTTTAAATAGACTTATCTGCTAGGACTTTCCCCGGGCGTCTCAGTAGATACGAATTACCAACTGGATAATTTACTTCAGTGGAGCAACAGTCCAAGAGATGACTAGGCTTTTCGTTAACCTGGTTGTGAAGTTGAATTATGATGTTCAGGTGCTGACGAGGTGCTGAATGCTTAAATGCTGTAGACTGCTCACGGTAGCTGACTTGTGAACACTGCTAGAGGCTTTGAGACGTTAGCACTAGTTCTCTCTGTAGCATAAAGCAGATAGGCGGTTTACTCGCAACAATTTACAGCAATCAAAATCCAGAAACTGGCTAGAATTCTGCAACTGCGCTGTGGAAGATAATACAGGTAATCAATCTTCTGTTTTATACAGATGTATTAACTACAACTACTCTGGACATTTCGTATCAGAATGGTGCCTAATAGTATATTTACCTGAACCATAACGTCAGTCATTTTCTTAAAGGCGACTGTCCGGTTGTTTACAAATTCCTGTCTAGCGGTAGTCTCACACTGGTCAGGTCAACCTTTGTTACAGGCAGTGTGCGTCCATGCGTGACTGCATTGGATGAATGTTGTTTCATTCACTCGTCCATTGTACAACATGGTTCTTCTCTCGTTCACAACAGATTTCTTCATCACATTCCCAAAATCATTAGAATGTAGTACTTTCAGATATCAGCCAGTACTTACATCATTATAATGCATCAATAACATTCAAAATACATAAATGCAAAAAGAACTATCAATCTAATGTAAAGAATTAAAACCACAATATTAAGTATTTCACACTTTACATCCATTAACTAATCCCTTGATATTAGAGTTAGCTAATTAAGCGAATACTGAGAGTTTGCTTACCGCTCAGGACTTATCCACCGCTTTTTAAGAAATAGAATCTTAGTAGCGTTTACACACTCAGGGCACATATAATGTAGATATGGGGCAGCTTGAGGCTCTATTCTATAAGCGTGCGTCCCTTCCAACGGTTATCAACAAGTGATTTTAAAACTCAGCATTTGTTCACATGAAGTTAAAACATTTCCGTTCCCACGTCCAGAGTTAATTATTTCCCGTCTCTACTTAGACACGTACAAAGATGTATCGTGGCGGTCTTCAGATGACCACTGAACACGGAAATGTGATGCTCTGGGAACCACTGTCGTTTCGATCAAGTGAATAAATCACATAGACGTCCCTAAAGAAATAACTTTTAATGCCTTGTAGAAGAAGATAACTTTAGGATCGTATGACAGGACTATAAGTTGAAGAAGTGAAAAACAGCTAAAGAAACAAACGAAGGTGCAAATATTCGTAGAGAAAACAGACAAAATGTGAAGGAATGGAAAAGTAAGGAATTTTAAAAAAATCTAGACGAAACCTTCGAACACTCCAACACTCCGTGACAGATACTTCCCAATTCAAAATAGTTGCAAACTATTCAAAGAGAGAAGGTCTTTGTCTAAATTATAAATTCCTTGTGTCACCCAACTTTTCGATTCTCCCGACCTTTGCCCGCTTGCTAACGCTCCACTTGGCCATGGCTGTACATTTTGAGAATCCCTGAAGTTGTTCTGAGTTCTCAATGAGCTAACTTTCGTAATTCCTTTTGGGCCCGTTTACCCGGCCTAAATGCTGTACTCATTCACCTCTTCATACAAAAGACGTTTAGTATGATTTAGTTCTGAGCGTCCACTATCTGTTGTGAGTTCACTGCGCTTTGTCTGCGATTGTCCCGTGGCCCGCTTGAATGGGCGTGCAAAACATCCTTTGTCACGGTAACAATAAGATCTTTGCCTGTGTTTTTCCCATGAGGCATAATACCTTCTCAGGTATCTGCTTAAGTCTGCTGCTATGTTTGACCTGGTCAGACAGTCAGCTATCCCGTTCGTTCTTTCTGAATTGAAAGATTCTTATGCGCTACGTGGGTTAAATCTAACAAAACTTAAGTTTCCAAAACATCCCAAGTTTTCAGATAACTTGTTTATTGATAAAACACGCCAAGAGTGAGGGTCACTGGCGTTCAGGTGTGAACGAGGCAGTTTTTGGTGGGTGAAAATCAACTTTATAGCTGTGCTCACAGGTGGTTTAATCCGAGAGTCATTCCCTCCATTCAACTTTCTGTCCATCCGCTGGTCATGTCCATTATCCAAACCCTTCTCAAGCACAGGCGTATCTTGTATTTCAGTCTCTGCTGAATGGTTCTCAGCCTGGGCTTTTCCTATCACTGTTGTGATTTTATCAAGCATACTTTTGTTTCCATCTTTCAAGGACCCTGGCGTATCTCCACTAATTTGAAAATATGCATCTCCTTCTGTAAAACTAATCGTCTCCTTGGGATTAGGGAAACTGTTATAGAATGGCTTATCGGCAGAAGTATGACCTCTCTCATTTTCATCCGTGCACTGATGCATGAAGGGGTCAGGCTTCGAGCTGACAACGCGCGTTCCATTGTTTCTGTCGACGACGATATTTTGCCCGGTGTTTTTATGAGGGGCTACCTGTTTCTCTGGTCCATTGTTTGGTAGGGGTGGGCTCTTCTCTAAAATTTCCGTTTGCATGAAGTTTTCACAGAAGAAACTATGTCCACCTGGCGCTTGTGAATTATGTTCGCAGGGTGCTATGATCGCTTCTCTATCACAGAGAAGGGGTGGGACTTTTGGTGCTGGGTTAAACCCAGTGATATGGCAAGTTTCTGCCGATTTATACTTTTCCAACATTCCAGTGGATAAAGTCACTGGTAAATGGGTTTCCTCCTGAACCTGGTTTACGACTCTACTTAAAGAGCCCATTGTGTCTCTATGAGTCACATGTTTTATCAGACCTTTGGGTGGTTCCGCGTGTACCATCAAAGGCTGTTTCAGTTCTCCTAGAACAATGTAACTTCCATTGTCGTTTACTCCGCTATTGTCAACAATGGGAGATTCTTCTGGGCTACTATTAAGCTGTCTGTCCTTTTGTTGCCCAGATGACGTTGTTTGCCAACAAGTCATTAATTTCGGGATTGGGCCGTTACTGCAATTTTCTGTCTGCTTAGATGTTTCTTTACAGTCTCCATTCATCCGGTTTTTCCTTTCTTGAAGGGTTACCGTGTTTCTATTGTTTTTGTAGTCCAGAGCGCTTTTGTTGTGGTTATAAAATCGGTCTTTGTGTGCTTTCTGAGATTGAGCGAAGACATGTTGGTGCTCATTAGAGATGTTCGGGGTGTCTCGGAAATTCCTTTTCTGAGGTTTTCCTGACGAGAGTATACTTTTCTTCATACTACCAGCATTTATGTGCGTATGTACCTTCACAAAGGGGTCATGACTTTTCTAGTTCGATGTCAGCTTCTCTGATTTGCCTAAACTTGGGCTCTGAGTACTAACTTGTGCTTCCTGTGGAGCAAAGGGTGCTTCCTTCTGAAGTAATGGTTCATCTGACCTGGGAGTGGGGCTGTGGTATTCCGTGGCCACACGACTAACCATGGGTTTAAAATCTCCTGGCGAGTTTTGAGTTTCCAGTGGCGGCGTCTTCAACTTAAGGTAGGGTTGAGCTACCAGCTGTTCCCTCTCATTTGCTGCTTCACTGCTTATGGCCTCTTCTTTCCACTTGGCTTCCTTCTTGTTCCTGTCGCGAGTCCATTTTTATCACTCTATCATTTCCATCTCTGTTCTAATGAAAAGTTCTACCTGTTCTAAGACATGTTTCGCAATTAACTTTCTATAGTAACCTCTTTCCTTGCCTTCGAAGTAAGAGTCACTTATCCGTGTATCTAGACATCTTACAATTTTTATGAAATCGTTCACTTTGTGATCTAACAGATATTGGAAAAACTGAGCTCTTAGTTCAGCTACTGCGTTCATTTTAGATCGATGGGTAGGTAGTTCAGTCTCTCAGTATAGCTGCACTAGTTTCCAGTTATTACTAATAATTCTGTGACGTAATAATAAACCACTGATCAATTTACACAAGCTCGAGGTAATACTATTAAGTCTACTGAAGTAATGTATCCCTTTCAGGAGACTAGTATAATTTATATTTTAATAATACTTATTTCTGCTGAATTAAGGTATTATAAACTTTAGACAGACGCTACACTTGCTTCCGATTATTACTAATAATTCTATGAAGTATTGTAATAATAACCACTGATCAATTTACTGAGGCTCGAGGTAATACTATTAAGTCAAATGACGTAATGTATCCCTTTTCGTGAGACTAGTATAATTGAAATTTAATAATACACTTATTTCTGCTGAATTAGGATATTATTAACTTGAGCCAGACTCAAGTATAGTTTATTTATTTTTAACCCTGTGCATACTCTTATTTCTTCTGAAGTAAGGTATTACAATTGCAGCCAGTCTTTCACACACACTCATCAACTTGTACACTTAGTTATCTTAAGCCACTAATTAACTTAATGAGCTTAATTAATCTAAGTAACTTAATTAATTAAATAATTAATTAATTAATTCCAGGACCATTCAGATCTCACTTTCCTTATTCTACTGTGTAATTCCACAATTCTGTTCAGAAAATATAAGAAGTTTTGTTGCCTAGGGATATATAATAGATTCTACTCCAAGGTATTGATAAACTACTAGTTACAGATTCAACAATTATTCTACAGATAGGTCACCAAAGGTAAGATTCCGGACTGAGAACCCAATTGTCGCATAATATCTGATCGATCACTCCAATTGTCAGAGAGATTTGTATAGTAAAGGAAGATGTGTAGAATGCACATAGACCTTTAGACACTAGTTTTCACAGATGTGAGCGAGTGTTGAGGGAAAGAGTTAACAGAAGGGCACAGGTTGGTGTCAGTGATTCTTTCACCTTTTAGACTACCAACTCTTGTATTTTTCTGGCAATGACTAACTCTTTCTTACTCAAATCTTTTTTGAAGATGAACTAGTAGTAACAGGTATTACAAAGAGGGTTGAGTATGTTTTTTCTGAACAGAACATACAATCTACTAAGTCAAACTCAGAATGATGGTGAGTTACAGAATGTACATAATTACTTTAATTACAGTGGGAAATAAAATCAATGTTGACATGTACTTTGAAAAAAAAAATACTAGGAAATTTAGAACTGTCAGTGTCTTTGGTTCAGATAAGAATATGAGGCTATTTTCCTCACTGACGAAAGTTTGTTCCTATGGCTATTTCTTTGAAAAGTGAGTTCTGACTTTGGTCTGGGTTTTAAGTAGACTTATCTGCTTGGACTTCTCCTGGGCGACTCAGTAGATAAGAATTACCAACTGGATGATTTGCTGCAGTGGAGCTACAGTCCAAGAGATGACTAGGCTTTTCGTTAACCTGGTTGTGAAGTTGAATTATGATGTTCAGGTGCTGACGAGGTGCTGAATGCTTAAATGCTGTAGACTGCTCAGGGTTGCTGACGTGTAAACACCGCTAGAGGCTTTGAGAAGTAAGCACTAGTTCTCTCTGTAGCATAGAGCAACTAGGCGGTTTACTCGCAACAATTTATAGCAATCAAAATCCAGAAACTGGCTAGAATTCTGCAACTGCGCTGTGGAAGATAATACAGGTAATCAATCTTCTGTTTTATACAGATGTATTAACTACAGCCTCCCTGGACATTTTGTCTCGGAATGGTGCCTAATAATATATTTACCTGAACCATAACGTCAGTCTTTTCTTTAAAGGCGACTGTCCGTTTGTTTACAAATTCCTGTCTAGCGGTAGTCTCACACTGGTCAGGTCAACCTTTGTTACAAGCAGACGCCTGGCCGTGTGCGTCCATGCGTGACTGTATTGGATAAATGTTGTTTCATTTACTCGTCCATTGTACACCATGGTTCCTCTCTCGTTCACAACAGCTTTCTTTATCACATTCCCAAAATCATTAGAATGTAGTACTTTCAGATATCAGCCAGTACTTACATCATTATAATGCATCAATAACATTCAAAATACATAAATGCAAAATAGCTATCAATCTAATGTAAAGAATTAAAACCACAGTATTAAGTATTTCACACTTTACATCCATTAACTAATCCCTTGATATTAGAGTTAGCTAATTAAGCGAATACTGAGAGTTTGCTTACCGCTCAGGACTTATCCACCGCTTTTTAAGAAATAGAATCTTAGTAGCGTTTACACACTCAAGGCACATATAATGTAGATATGGGGCAGCTTGAGGTTCTATTCTATAAGCGTGCGTTCTCTTCCAACGGTTATCAACAAGTGATTTTAAAACTCAGCATTTGTTCACATGAAGTTAAAACATTTCCGTTCCCACGTCCAGAGTTAATTATTTCCCGTCTCTACTTAGACACGTACAAAGATGTATCGTGGCGGTCTTCAGTTGACCACTGAACACAGAAATGTGATGCTCTGGGAACCACTGTCGTTTCGACCAAGCGAATAAATCGCATAGACGTCCCTAAAGAAATAACTTTTAATGCCTTGTAGAAGAAGATAACTTTAGGATCGTATGACAGGACTATAAGTTGAAAACTTGAAAAATAGCTAAAGAAACGAACGAAGGTGCAAATATTCGTAGAGAAAACAGACAAAATGTGAAGGAATGAAAAAGTAAGGAATTTTAAAATCATCTAGACGAAACCTTCGAACACTCCGTGACACTCCTCCATTTTATCGATTTTATGACGTCATATTTCCTTATATAAACCAATTGCTCCGCCAAAATGCTAATCGAAACGTCCCTACTATACTACTCACCTTGAATCCCTTGAAAGGAATTTCAGCGGTCCTTCCCTGAGCTTACAGAAGAAGAAGCTGCAATGGTACGATACCCATTCTCTGCTTCCCTGAATGTAGGCCGCATTCCCGATGAAGTACAGGATGAATTCTTGGATCTGCGGAACGATTCCTCGGCACGTAATTTGTGATATGAAAAATTGCTGACTCAGTTCTGGTGTGCTATGTATCAATTATATCCAAATGTCACCGTACTTGCCTTTCGAGTTTTACTTCCATTTGCCTCTACATATCTCTGCGAGAGTGGATTTTCAACGCTTCTTCATATCAAAACAAAGGCAAGAAAAACTGAATGTTGAGGATGATATGAGGCTGGCTTTAACAAACACTCAGCCACGAATTGGAAGCTGGTTGCCTAGATGCAAGTACAACCATCGCATTAAATATTAGATTAATTAAATATTAGGTTAGAATTATATTCTGAAAAATATTTTTAATGTTTTTTTTTTACCCTTTAAAAATGCCTTTTTATGCAAATGCGGCGGTGGGTCGCAGGTTACTTGATTATTATAAAAGGGGGTAGCGACTCGAAAAAGGTTGAGAAACTCTGTGCTAGAGCATGTGATGAATGCTGAAGAGATGTGGCTCTTTACAAGATGAAAAAGATTGGCATTACGGGCAAAACCAATAAGTACCATATCTAGAAATCTTTTACAGGACAGGAATTTGTCTGTACAGGTAAACAACGATAAGTCAGAAATATATGAACAACAGAATGGGATTCCTCGGGGATCAATGATTTCACTTTCAATGTTCACAATATTTGTAAATGATCTAGCAGATGAGTTTAAAGACATTAAGAATGCATTATGGCAATTTGCAGATGGCTGTGCCATTTGGCGGTCTGAAAAAACCTAAACCATGTTTGCAAAAAATTGCAAAATCAAATAGACAAAGTTTCATAATGAATGAGCATTTGGGGCTTCCAAATTAATGTAAACAAAACAGTTGGTATGATATTCTGCAAGGGAAATTAAATAAAATAAAAGAATCAATAAAACCATTAAAGGACAGAAAATATGTACCTCCTCAACACATATATTCCTGGGCATGACTTTAGATAAACAACTAAATTGGAATAAACATATAGACATTTTAGTAGAAAGCTGTAGGGGACCCCTAAATATGCTAAGGATAGTAAAAAGTAATGGATGGGGGCCAGCAACAAAATAATGCTTATGTTCTATAAGTCATTCATCAGGGGGAAATTAGACTATGCTAGCATAGTCTATGACTCAGCTTCAGCTTCAACAAAGCAAAACTGGACATAATTCAAAATGCAGCCATGAGAATCATTACAGGCACATTGAGATCAACACCAGTAGAAGCACTAGAAGTAGCTCTTGGCATACCGCCCCTTGATCTAAGACGGAAAGAACAAAGATTAAATTATTGGAACAAAGTAGCACAAGAAGTGACTCACCCAGCACATAAAGCATTTGTCAAAAACCAACTAAGTGTATGGGACATCCCCTTGAATAACGAAAGATATCCAACAGGGTGGAGAACTAGAGAAGATCTAATACAGTTCAAAGAACTATCAAATACAACTAATAATAGTAATAAATATATAAACACCATACCACCCTGGAAACTAAAAGCACCAATCATAGACTACTTACTCACTGACAAGATTAAACAAAACATAGAAGATATCGAAGCCAAAACGATAATAAGACAGTTCATAAATCAACTTACAAGACAAAGCCTGGCCATTTACACTGATGGATCCAAGGGTGATAGTGGGCAACTAGGTGCAGAAGTAGTGAAGCCACAGTAGGGAGTTAAGGAGAGCTACGGTGTAACTGAAGGAGCTTCGATTTTTACTGCAGAGGGAGTAGCAATTCTAAAAATTTTAGAAATAATCGAAGAAAATCCGCCAGAAGCATTTACGGTATTTACAAACTCACTATCATCACTACACGCACTAGAACACCCAGGTAAGTGCATCCGGCCAGACATTAAGGAAGAAATTCTTGCAATTAATACATCACTAGGGAACAGAGGATGCAGTGTGGGTTCCAGCACACATAGGTATAGCTGGCAACGAGTTGGCAGACCAGACTGCCAAATATGGAAGAATAAGTAAAAACAAGATATATATAAGAGCAGGACTTGGAAAATCGGAGATTAAGAGCCAAGTCAAGCTAACCATCAACGAGGAATGGAAGACAACATGGAATGACAGTAGTAAAAGCAGACACGCTTTCAAAATTCTGAAAGAACCAAGAAGGACGTGCCAGGTCAGAGAAGAATTAAAAGTACCCTCAAACAAAAAGCTGTGGCGTCTCCGTCTCGGTGATGATAGAGGAACCACACTGCCAAGAATGTCAGGAAGAAAATGACATAGACCACTACCTGATCCACTGTAAAAGATACGAGCAACAGAGGCTAGAATTAAAAACATACTTTAGAAATCACAATATATTATATAGACATGACAGGTGATAAGGTTCTAAATACAGATGCCCCAGGGGAAGCCCATTCAATCCTTAAACGATATATACACAAAACAAAGGAAAACATATAAGGTTAATAACAGTGAAAATATTAGTAATGTTAATAACAATAATAATGCTTCAGAAAAGAAATTCAACCAAACAGAAATTAATCAACAAAAACTAACAAACCATTAAAGAAAAACAAAATAATTGACTAATCATAGTGCAAAGAAAGACAAAGAAGTAACAAACAAACAAAAAAAAACTTAAAAAGAAAAAATACTAATATAAATAAAAACCATCAACTACTTAAGACAAAAGTTATCTAAAAACAAAACTAAAATAAAAATGCAATTAAATACCCTAATTATAACCAAATCTTAGGTTTTACAGCGTAGACCAAGATGGTGGAAGAGCAGAGGCAATAATGGTCAGCTGTTAAGTGCCCTCTCATCTTCCTCATCACCTTTTTAAAACAAAACAAAACAAAGAAGTCAGAAGAGAAATAAATGAGGAAGCAAACATAAGAATTAATAAACAGATAAAGTTAGAAGCGCTGAGAGCCAGAGAGATTAAGATGATGGAGATGCTAAAGTTGATGAATAAGTTAGCAACATAAGGAAATGAGTGGAGACTCATAGCATTATATACATAAACAAGATGGCGGCGATAGCTAGGTCTTGTGCAGACTTATGTATAATCAATCTATACTGAGCACGCGTATAGAGAACTGGGTACACTTGATCGATAGGGTACTGCAGTAGAGGAAGAGAAGCCATAAGTGTTGGCTAACAGAATATGGAGAAGAAAGTTAGGAAGTTAGAGTAATGAGATATATTCGGCGTGAAAACGCCTAGGGCCAAGAGGTCATGATGATTGAAAATGCTCGAGATGATGAGTAAGTAAGGTAAATTAGCGGAAGGTAGCATGAAGACGTGATGAGAGAAGTTAAAGCACGAGAAATGAAGACATTGGCGACAGAGGAAAACTGAGGCAAACGGTCGAAGGAGTAAGAAGTAGAGAGGTTGAGAGAAAGCAAATAAGTATTGATGAAAGAAGAGTAGAAGAGACTCAAGATATTGATCAACGGATAGCATTAGGGGCGTTTAAAAGTATAGAGGCCATGACGATGAAAATTCTCGGGTTGATGACGAGCATGAGAGTTTTTAGTTAAACGAGAATTGTGACATTGAGAAGCCGTAGGAAGACGGTAGGAATAATTGAGAAACTGAAGAGAAGCCATGGGAAATGGCAAGGATATTATGTGAGAAGAGGAAGATGAGAAACCATAAGAGATGGCGAGAATGGGAGAATACTTAAGATAAATAATAGTGAGAGAGTTTGAGAAGTCACAGAGAAGTGACGGACCTAAGAGTTTTAAGAGAAAAGAGAAAATAAGAGTATTTTGAGAAATTATAAAGAAAGCGGTAGAATTATTTGAATTTAGGAGAGGCCATGGGGAAATTGGCAGACATGAAGCGCGCAAGGCCGTGGGGAATTGGGCAGACATTTATAACACATAAGGAAGAGAAACCCGAGGCCTGTAAACAGTAAATTAATAAGGTCTGAATAAAATATATTTTTAGCAAAGCGTGTATTGTTTTGTTTTATTAATGGTGGGGACATTTTTTTTCACAAACCACAGAAATAATCTGTTAAAAAAGGATTGCCCATCTTTGGTTTAAGCGCACCTATGGGAGCTCATTCTGTGACACTTCATAGTGTCATTGTGCGGGAAACAAAACAGAAATTTTATAAGATGGAAATAGTTATTTCAACAGTTAACTCTTTTTTTTCTAAATTGATGACTAAAGACTGTCCTTCATACAGTTCTGTGATCACCAATAATCACCTTTAGGTGATGCGTAGATGGCAGGGAGGATAGTGTGATTCGCTTATATAGCTAGGCGGGGTTGTCGCACGGAAGGTCCAGGGTTCGAATCCTGGGTAAGCCACTCATGTCTGTTGTTTTTCAGTTGTCTAGTGTTCTACTTCTTTATTTCCTACGAGTGCCTGATAGCATACCTTTATATTTGTCTCATATTAATTTACGGAATTGGTGAGAAATTGAGATAAAGGGAGAATTAGAAGAAATAGTTCTAGGGAAGGAATGAGATTAATAGGTAACGTGGAGCATAGAGATGTTGCGGCGATTGCCAAAGTCTTGAGAAGACTTTGTGAGAAGCTAGTATTCTCCGAAACAAAAGAGTAATGAGAAAGAGATAGTTCTAGGAAGGGAACGAGATTAATAGGTAGCGTAGAGGATGGAGATGTCTCGGGCGATTGCCAGGTATCGAGGAGATTTCTTGAGAGGTTAGACTTCTCCGAACATTGAGATTGTCGAGAAGAAATAGTTCAGAGATGAAACGAAAGGAGTGGAGGAGATGAAGATTATAAGAATTGACAGGGAATCTTACGGTTGGGTGTTGGATGATGAAGTTTCTCTAGGCTTGATGTTCATCTGATTTCAGAATTGTTGTATCATCAATGAATGCTTTAAGCGATGGCATGTAACACTTTCCATTGAGCTTTGGGCCTCTTGCAAATCCTTCAGCCACTTTGAGGATTCCCTGTATAGCCAACACGAATAGTATCAAAGAGATGGTACATCCCATCGCAATTCCAGCTTGTAGGACAATCCACGTTGTTGTATACTCTCTGGTTGAAAATCTGACAGAAAACCCTGAGAAAAACAGCTTCAGCATTGCTGCAATTTCTTGTCGAACATGGTACATTTCCAGGGCTTGCCACTAAATCTGGCGTGGAACAGATCCATACGCATTAGCTAGATCCGACCAAATTACATGGGGATTTGCTCTGTCAGACTTTAACGTGTGAATTCCTTCCCAGATCATTGTGGAATGCTCTAGACACCTTAGGGTTCCTGGGATACCTCATTTCTGGATGATATTGTCAATGGACCCATTCTCCAGGTAGTAAATTACAACACTGATCAGTTGAAAGGATTCGTTTAAACAAATAATACCACATCGTTTACACAAATAAATATATGTGGCAAAATTATTATGTTTTCTGTTATGTTTAGGCGTTGTATATACAGTTAACTTTTAGTGGCATTAAAGGTCTGAATAAAATATATTTTTAGCAAAGCATGTATTATTTTGTTTTATTAATGGTGTGGACATTTTTTTCACAAACCATAGAAGTAATCTGTTAAAAAAGGATTGCGCATCTTTGGTTTAAGCGCTCCTATGGGAGCTCATTCTGTGACACTTCATAGTGTCATTGTGCGGGAAACAAAAAAGCAATTTTTATAAGATGGAAATATTTATTTAAACAGTTAACTCTTCATTTTTTTTCTAAATTGATGACTAAAGACTGTCCTTCATACAGTTCTGTGATGACCAAAGACTATCATATGTGCAGTTCTGTGATGACCAAAGACTGTCACATTTGCAGTTCTGTGGTGACCAAAGATTGTCCCACATGCAGTTCTGTGATAACCAAATACTATCCCACATGCTGTTCTATGATGACTAAAGACTGTCCCACATGCAGTTCTGTGGTGATCAAAGACTGTCACACATGCAGTTCTGTGATGATCAAAGATTGTCCCGCATGCAGTTCTGTGATAACCAAATAATGTCCCACATGCAGTTCTGTGATGATAAAAGACTGTTACACATGCAGTTATGTGATGAACAAAGACTGCCACACTTGCGGTTCTGTGATGCCCAAAGACTGTCACTTGTGCAGTTCTGTGATGCCCAAAGAATGTCATATGTGCAGTTCTGTGATGACCAAAGACTGTCCCACGTGCAGTTCTGTGATGCTTAAAGACTGTCACTTGTGCAGTTCTGTGATTCCCAAAGAATGTCATATGTGAAGTTCTGTGATGACAAAAGACTGTCTCACATGCAGTTCTGTGATAACTAAAGATTTTCCAACATTCAGTTCTGTGATAACCAAATACTATCCCACACGCTGTTCTGTGATGACTAAAGACTGTCCCACAGGCAGTTCAGTGGTGATCAAAAACTGTCATACATGCAGTTCTGTGATGACCAAAGATTGTCCCAGATGCAGTTCTGTGATAACCAAAGACTGTCCCATATGCAGTTCTGTGAAGATAAAGACTGTTACAAATGCAGTTCTGTGATGAACAAAGACTGCCACACTTGCGGTTCTGTAATGACCAAAGACTGTCCCACATGCAGTTCTGCGATTGATCAGAAATGGAAATTGTCGCTTCTTCTTTCTTGGTGCGACTGCCATGAGAGGGTAAAAATATCACGTGAATAGTATATCAAATCTATTTCATTTCTAATGGATTGTTGCACAGTATTTAACAAGAACAAAAGTTAATATATAGTAATTGGGAAGATGAATATCTCAGAATGTTCTTACAATACGTATGAATTATGGCAAGTGAAAGCCAATTAAATATCTAACTGGAAACACCAGACCTTTATACCCCTCCCCCTGCATAATATTTTTGTTCGGTTTCCTTTTGTTTTAACTCGTTTTTGTTTGTTAGGGGTTTTTTGTTGTTGCCATATTGACATTGATTTGACAGATGTGGTGCCATTTTCCAGTATCGGCAGTTGTTCATCTTATTTGGAATTGAGAACACTATATTCTTCTTCTTCTTTGATCCTTAACCACCGACCGTCAAAGCAGTCAGTGGCCATCACGCCTAGTGGCGTCTTGTAGGGCAACAACAAATTGATTCCACTTTGCACGGTCGGTGGCCATCCTTCGTACAGTGCCCCAACTCTGGTTCATTCTTTGCATCTCAGCCTCCACAGTCCTCCGCCAAGTTGTTTTTGGTCGGCCTCTCCTTCGCTTTCCTTCAGGGGTCCAAAGCATAGCTGTTCTTGTGATGGCATCGGGGTCTCTTCTGAGGACATGACCAACCCAGCTCCAGCGTCTGCCAGCTATGATGGTGTGCATGTCCTCTTGCTTGCTAGGAGTAAGCAGATCTTGGTTGGTGATGGTATTCGGCCAAAAGATGCGGTGAATTTTTCTTAAGCATGTTGTGTGAAAAGAGGACAATTTTGACATTTCCTTCTCTGTGACTCTCCAGCATTCCGCACCATAGAGAAGCACAGAAAGCACGCAGCTCTGGTATGATCTTAATTTTGTGCTTGTGCTGTATTGGGAGGACTTCCAGATGTTATTTAGGCTAAAGAAGGCTGTTCTTGCCTTATTCATTCTGATGTTGATGTCTTTGCCTGCCCCACCGTCTGGTGTTACTATGCTTCCTAGGTATGTGAAGGTATCTGTCTGTATCAATTGCTGATTCCTTACTGATATGGGCTCAGGGTTGCTCACATTGAGCGTCATGACCTCAGACTTCTTTAAATTGATGTTCAAGCCCACCTGCTGGCTAAATTTATTAAGTCTATCCGTTTTTTCCTGGATGTGTTGATGTGAATATGCCAGCAGTGCAATGTCATCTGCATATTCCAGATCTTCCAATGTAGAAAATGTAGTCCATCTTATTCCTCTTGGACTGCCCTCTGTTGTCTGGCGCATCACCCAGTCTATGACTGTTAAAAAAAGAGTGGTTGATAAGGGGCATCCCTGTCGTACTCCTGTCTTCACCTCGAAGGTTAGGTTGCTCTGCCCAACACTACACGTAAAGTATGCATAGAGGCTTTTTATGATTGCCACTATGCAGCTTGGAATTCTATAAGCCCTCAGTATTTTCCATAAACTGTCCCTATGTATGCTGTCAAAAGCCTTTTCAAAATCAACAAAATTTATGTAAAGCTGTCTTTGCCATTCTGAGCACTGCTCTATAATGTTCCTGAGAGTGAATATATGGTCTACACATCTTCTGTTCTTTCTAAATCCTGCTTGTTCTTTCCTCAGTTTGTAGTCTGCTGCCTTTGAAATTCTCTGTATAATTATCCTGCCTAGTATTTTGCTGGGAACTGAGAGAAGAGTGATTCCTCTCCAATTATTGCAGTCTGCAAGATCTCCCTTTTTGGGCAATTTGACAATTATTCCTTTGTTCCACTCTGATGGTGTTGTCCCCGTTTTCCACACTTGTGCAAATAGTGGTTCTAATAGTTCTGTTGCAAGCTCAGGGTCTGTCTTAAATAGCTCTGCATTTAAGTTATCATGGCCAGGAGCTTTACCGTTCTTTAACCCTTTGATTGCTGTGATGATTTCTTCTTTTCGTGGAATGTCTGTATTTACATCTAGATCGTTTTCAGCCTCAGGAACATTCAATTGTGTCTCTGGTATTTCCTTGTTCAGAGTTTCTCTGAAGTGCTCTGCCCATCTTGTTTCCTGTCCCTCTGCTGTCTTGATGAGATTTCCTTGCTTATCTCTTACTAATGTAATATTGTTTGCACCTTGTTTTCCGCTGATGAATTTAGTTATTTTGTATACTGTGCTTTGTTCATTTCTCAGTGCTGCCTCTTCTGCCTGTTTTGCAAGATCGTCTAGGAAATTCCTTTTGTTGGCTCGGGTTTGGCGTTTAACTTCCCTGTCCAGCTGGCTGTACCTTTCGCTATATAGTTGCTTTAACCTGGGGGACTTCGCTTCTGTTTTCTTTCTTTTCATTTCCTTTCTCATCTTTATGGTGTTTAGTGTTTCTGGTGTTATCCAGTCTTGCTTCTTCCTTTCCTGGAATCCTAAGCATGATTTGCTACTTTCCTTATATACTGTTGAAATGGTGTTGAAATTCTGGTCTATATCATCAGTCAATGTCTTTTCCTGGCTTTTGGCAAATTGATATCGTTTCTTAATGTCGGCCGCAAAAGCTTTTCTGGTAAGGGGGTCCTTCAATTTGCTGATGTCAAACCTTTTCTGTGTAGTTACAGTTGGTCCAGCCCTTCTTAGTTTCACTTTCAGTTTTGCTACTACTAAATGGTGATCACTTCCCACATCTGCACCTCTTCTTACCTTCACATCTTGTAATGCATGTCTCCATCTACCGTTAACCATGATGTGGTCTATCTGGTTTCTGTCCCGACCATTTGGTGATTCCCATGTTAACTTGTGAATTTCCTTATGTGGGAAAAGTGTACCTCCAATGACCAGGTTGTTAATGCTACAGAAACTTATTAGCTTATCCCCATTTTCGTTTACTGTTCCGCTGCCGCATTTCCCCATTGTTCTTTCATTATATGTATTGTGTGTACCAATGCGAAGAACACTATATAGCCTAATTAAAACCCATCAGAAGTTGAACGGGAGATTTTTCATCATTAAAATAAAAACTGATCAAGAGCTACAAAACTGTTTTTCAAAACATTCGCAAGAACTTCAGAAATGAAAAAAAAAAACATTGCGTTTAGAGCATCCGAATCCTGCATTTTTTCAATCTCCAAATACAGAATCAGCTGCCAGACACTGTCACAATGTACAAATCCAACTAAATCATCATAGATAGCAAGCAGGCCAGATTTCATCGACAGGACTTCCTCAACTCATTGGAACTACCTCAAATGCTACAGCACAAATATATTTTACAAATTTGAGCACACGTAGTATTACTCCGTAATTTTGACGCGCCTACATTGTTACACATATCATATCGTACGCAATAAAAATCGACAACATTAATAGTTCGTGCCACAAGAGACGATATACTTTTCCATTCCCCCAAGCTCTGCACTTTCTGCCAAGGCTAATTATGACCTGCTGGTAGTTTACCCAGTTCTCCCACGACTTACTCCCCCTGCTGGACACATGTGCGGACGTGTTTTTATTTGGCTCTACATTTTGGATATTTTATTCTAAGTTGTTCCCATTTAATATGGATGGTTTATACATCCCTGTGTTGGCGGTTTTGTTTGACATACAATGAAATTGTTTATATTGCAATTGTATTAAATTCACGTATTAATATTGTGTTTTTTCTGTATGGAATGACGGTATTGTGTCCTGCCACCATTTGTCGATAAATCGAAAACTACTTCAACAGTTGTTACACATTCTAAATTCTGACGGTGACCTTCTGGCTATGGAACAATACACAATGTTAAATTACAGGGCTTGTCAGCCCTCAGGCATGTAATGTGATCATGGCGAGCGGGGAGAACAGCGTCGTCGTATCAGCGATAGTAAAACCACCCAGAGATGGAAGATTACGTCCCTCTACAGTCACTAAGAGCTACTGCCTTAACAAAGAAAAAGCCATACAAAGAAAACTTCACGCTTGGACCAACCCTCCACATCTGATCATCAAACAAACGAACAAGGGTCAATGTTGCTCTGTTGAATTCCGTAACAGTCAACATTACGAAATTTTCAAACACACTTGCCTAGAATACTACAAAAGCTGTTCCATTGAAACCCGGAGCGATCAACTAAACGCTATTGTTGAGGATAAAATAAGCACGGACCTCCTCACAATACATCTGTATCACACAAAAAATAAGATTTTAACACAAGGAACGACAGAGTGCGTACAGACATGGTTGGACGTTGAATTTTCTCACCTCCAAAGATCAGCTCTAGATAAAACCATGATTGTAACTGATCCTACTTCTTCTCCAACAATGATAGGAGACGAGTCTACCAACGCAAAATCTCAGCTAACCATTGAAGCCAGTCCTCCTACCCCTGATCTACCACCACCAACCTGTGATCCAACACCACCCACTTTCGATCCAACACCACCCATATTTGATCCATCAGGACCCACCTTTACCCCTGATCTAACACCACCAACCTGTGATCCATCACCACCCACTTTTGATCCTACACCACCCATATTTGATCCAACAGGACCCACCTTTACCCCTGATCTAATACCACCAACCTGTGATCCAACACCACCCATATTTGATCCAACAGGACCCACCTTTACCCCTGATCTAACACCACCAACGTGTGATCCAACAACACCCACTTTCGATCCAACACCACCCATATTTGATCCAACAGGACCCACCTCTAATGGACCGACAGCTCAAAAGCCCACAATAAATTATCTAGAAGTTCACATCAACCAACCCACTGAAGTCAGCGTAAACCACACTTTGAAAAATGCATTCATCACTTCTTCAGATAACCCACCCAATATGAACGAGACCAACCCATCCTGCCTCCCAGATACAGCTACTTTCCAAGTCAGTGTAAACCACACTTTGAGTGATGTATTCCCCAATTCTTCAGATAACCCATCCAATATGAACGAGACCAGCCCATCATGCCTCCCAGATACAGCTACTTTCCAAACAAAAGTGCCTGTCAATAGCGCAGATGTCTACTCATGCTCCACAAAATATCTATTAGCAAATGAGTGTGTTATGGAACAACTAAGCCAACGAACAGAGAAACACTTCTGTCAGGAGCTGGAAACTATAATTGAAAGTTCTCTGAAAAACGTCATTGAAAAATTCAAGCAGGATATAGAAAGCTCACTGAAAACAGAGCTTGAAACACTGAGACATGAAGTTATGACTCTCCGCAGAGAAAACACAAGGTTGGTTCATCATCTAAACCACCAACCTATTTCAAGTAATAAGAAAAAAGAAAATGGGGAGGTGATTGACAGCCCACGAGAAGCAATTCATCATGAATCTCCAGTTACACCACTTAACTTACCCACCCCTTCTCCAACACTCATTCCTCAAAACAAAGCATGCCCAGGACAGCATCATAATGTTAAAAGCCAAAAGGACATTAGCAGCAGTGTAGGAAGAAGATTAGGACCAAATAAAACATTCCCAATTGAAGTAAAAATTAGCAATCGATTTGGAAATCCATCAATCCTATCTACACAAGCAGATTCCGAAACAGCAACCTCAGAAGGAGATGACAGGGCACGTAAACTCCAATGTCACTTGACACAAGATTCTGCTGACCACCTACTGCAAGACAACGAGCAATGGCACCAACAACGCCGTCGTACTCGACCACAGCCACATCCTAATCGTCACATTCCTCACAACACAACCAACATTATTATAGGAGACTCATTGCTAAATGGCATTCACAGCGATCGAATGTCAACAACACCAGGGGAACTAGTCACTGTTATACCATTACCTGGAGCCGGAATAGTAGAAGTTATCAATGAAATAAGCCGTCTCAACACAAACACCAACATAAAGAAAACAACAATACACGTAGGGATAAACGACAGCACAAATAGACACACTCTTAACCTATCAGACATCTCCAGAATGATTGACACCATAAAACAAAAATTCCCCAACACATCCACATATATTTCGTCAATTATTCCACCCAGCTATGGTAAAGCACGCCAAACTGTGGATATCAACAACAAGGTGCTTTACACCTTTTGTTCAAAGCATAACACGTCTTTCATAAACAACACACCCTTTTTCACATCTAAGTCAGGTGCGCCAAAAAAATTGCTATACAGAGATCAGGTACACACTTCTAAACTAGGGACCAGCTACCTAGCCAAAAATTTAAAATTTCCTCAGAGGACACACCAGAAACACACATTCATTCACCAGGGACACAAATTATACATTTAACTTAGTAAACCCAGGCACAACAGCTCATAACCATCAATCACCGTCCTCAGCTGACAAGCAAGTATCTAGAAAAGCTACATTTAAGCCCACCTCCCACGCTAACCTTTATGACCAAATGTATCCGCCACTATCCACACAACAATCCAGCCAGCTGATAACTGCACAACAGACACCACTGGACAGATTGGACTACAAGTAACACCCATTCACTTAATCGCAACGCAGGAACTACAGCAAGAAAATGGGAGTTCTCTCACCCCGTCTCCACCCGCACAGAACGGAATTCTCACAATTCATCCGTTTTACGGCAACTGACTCAATATAGTCCAGAAATATTAATGCAGGCTCTTCAGATGTCTATAAACGGCTCTACAGAACAAGATTAAAACCAAGCAACTTAAAACTGTTTTTTTTTAAAAACAAGTTTGCAATGTAACATTCGACCTGACGCGTTCTCTTCGGAAGCACTTTAGTGACCTTTGTCATGAGATAAAAGACATAGCTGAGTATCAGCGTAGAACTTTTAACTGTCACTTTTGGATGTTAATAATTTTTTTATTTTTTTTTATTACATTGTCTGTTTAAACATTTCTTTCTGTTTGTCAGAGCAGGGCGTATCTAAATTTGTTTCCGATTTAGTAATAACTCTATCGTATTAATACTATTGTTTTCTTATTATTATTATCTCTGTGCTTATTCCTCTCATTCCTACGCTCACCATTCTCTTTTACATCTCTTTTACATCTTTTATACATCTGCACCTTCGTTTTTTTCATATTGAGGAAAATTAGGAAATCCTCACAAAACTAACTAAGTCACAGCGTGGACCTTTAACTGTCCCGGAAGGATTAATTCTCTACATTGACTGTGGTTGAAGTAAAAATATTCCTTTTTGTTCGGAACAGACTGTATTTTAAGATAAAAACCACACTTTTTGCAGAGATTAAGATACTGTAAACAGTGTCCACGGACTCTAGCAGTGCATATTTTATTACTTGTCTACAATTTTGTATAAACCATTGTGTACCAATTTTATTGCTTCTTACTCATTCCTACTCCCCTCATTATTTCTTTCCTATTGACTATTATCATGTCCGAGTGCAAAAACTCTAATCAAAATATAGGCAATACCACTAATTCATGGCTTAAACTATCAGGGCTTAAAATTGGTCATTTAAACATTTACCCTAGGTAAGCTTTCTGAAGTCTCCACCTCCCTCCAACAAAACTTCCACATATTTAGTTTTTCTGAAACCCGTCTCAATGACAAAATTACAGATGACGAAATTAGGATTAATGGATTCACCACCATTCGCAGGGATCCTAACAGACAACATGAAACAGGGCTAGTCATATACATCTCAACATCTCTTCAGTACAGACGCCGTGATGATCTGGAACATACTGGCATTGAATGTTTATGGCTGGAAATAAAACTCCCCAACCTGACCCCCGTTCTAATTGGTTACCTGTACCGAAACCTTAGCTGTTCTGCTGTATGGTTTGACACATTCTCACGAATGATGGACAACGATTGGGCTTCTTCGAAGGAAATTATTCTACTGGGGGATTTCAATATTGACCTTCACAAACCGAACAACACGTGGAATGATATCACCATCTCATACAACCTCATACAGTTAATCAATCAACTCACGGGAGTAACAGACTCATCATCTACACTAATTGATCATATCTATACGACCTGCCCAGAAAACATTATAGAATGCACAGTCCCACAGACATCATTAAGTGACCACTATCCTATTTGCTGTACCTGGACGAGAAAGGGGTTTAAAGCACCTAAAACGGAACACATCACAGTCCATTACAGGAATTTCAAAAACTTTAACCTTCAATTATTCCTAGAAGACCTACAAATATCCCCTCTATCATACGTGTACCAACTTCCGCATCCAGAAGAAGCCATAACATACTGGACACAAACTTTCAACAACGTATTCGACAAACATGTTCCTATAAAGCAGGTTTGGGTCAAAAACATCAGAAAGACCCCATGGATAACCAACGAAATACTATCAACAATGAGAGAGCGGGACGAAGCACATAAGCTCAAAGATTTCAGCAGGTATCGGATGCTTAGAAACAAAGTACAATATCTCATTCGTCAGGAAAAGAAACTACATTTCAGAAAGATGATTCAAGACAAAGCAAACAGCAAAGAAGTCTGGGCAGCCATTAGAACACTAACACACAAATCAAAGTCACTAAACTCTTTACCAAAAAGCTGCTCCCTCACGGCAACTCATTTTAGCAACCACTTCAAAACAGAAATTAGCCTTCTCAAGTCGACACTAAAGCCAATGGACTGCGATATTAGTAAATTGACAGTCTTCTGCAACACTGAACACACCACAACAGATCTAAGACATATTCCTTTTCTAACAGTACATGAAGTTCTCAAATATATCTTGGCATTCTTCTTCTTCTTGCGATCGCATCTTTGATGATTACACCGTCAGACGAGTTCTCATGATGAATTCGACTGTTGTTTGAAGTTCCTCTTTAACTCCATATAGCTTTGAGTTTAGTGTTGAGTCATTGGGCCAGTATATCTTTCTTAACTGGTCATACAGAGGACAGTCCTGTAGAACATGCTCAGCAGTTTGTTCGTTTAATCCACATGTGCACAGTGGTGAAGCAGACAATCGTAGCTTGTGCATGTGTTTATTCAGTTTGTTATGCCCTGTCCTGAGTCGAAAAATAGTTGTCTGTCCCTGCCGGTCGAGAGTGTGATAGTCGTCTTTGGGTTGGTTCTGTTCTCTTCTGATAGTCTGGATAGCTCTCTTTTTCTCAAAGTATGTGACTTCATTATCTTCTTGTTCACATTCTCCTCCCTTTTTTGCAAGTTTATCTGCCTTTTCATTTCCGGGTACACCACAATGAGATGGTACCCACTGAAGTATGGTTCTCTTTTTGGCAGCTACCTTGTTTAGTTCATTTCTCAGATGCGGGAGTTTACCACCCTTGAGAGCTTGCAGGACAGACAGTGCATCTGTGAGGATGACTACCTGGTGGCAGTCAGAGTTGGTGTTATAAATCATATTTGCAGCTTGCTCTAGAGCTTGAACCTCAGCTGTATAGTTGGAACAGAATTTACCAGTGGGAATGTGCCTAGTCTCATAGTGGTTGTCAGGATATGAGATAAAGATACCGGCACCTCCATTCCTAACAGCATTAGTTGCTGATCCATCTGTATAGGCATGTATCCATGATTGATCGGGATAGCTTTCTTGGATCATACTCAATGTAGCAGTTCGTTTTTGCAGATCATTATACTCACATCCACTTGTGAGACCACTGACTGTTGTATTAATTTGGAGGGCACTGCTGGCCTGCTCCCATGGTACAGGGTATAGGGTGGGCTTCAGTGGTGTTGTCTTCATGGATAGGTCTTCTTGATGCTGTCTTATAAGTCTTTTCCCCCGATGCACAAAGCTGCTACGCTTTAGACGTCCCAATGCCAGATCATCTAGTCTTGCCTTCATTGGGTGCATTGGCATACTGTTGTACTTTTCCATCTGGATCATGGTTTTTGTGTCTCTTCTATGGGACAATGTCTGTAATCCAGCAACCTTCTGCATCTCTGTTATTGGTGTAGTTTTCATGGCTCCTGTAATGAGCCTGAGAGCTTGATTTTGCACCTTGTCCAAAGACTGCAGATGTGAGTTAGCAGCTGATGACCATGCTGCTGAGCTAAACTCTAAGTGTGGTCTTATTACTCCATTATAAATCTTCTTTAGATTTCGTTCATTTGCTCCCCAGTTGGTACCTGCTAATTTTCTGAGTATGCCTAGTCGTCTTCGGGCCTTTCCTTCTGCATTTTCAATATGCTTATTCCATGTAAGCCTTTGGTCAAATGTCACCCCAAGATAGGTGGGGTAGCTTTCTTCCTTGATCACGGTTGTCCCTAGGTGTATGTTAGCTGATTTGTCCTTGGGGGCGAGGGGAGAACAGTGTTGTGGAGGTTTTGTCTGTGTTTATTGTGATAAGCCATTTCTCTGCCCATGACACTAGCATGTCTGCTGCCCGCTGCATTCTATAATTTGCTGTGGTGACATTTTCATCAGCGCACCAGAGTACTAGGTCATCTGCATATAAGGCAGCTTTAACTCCTGCAGGGAGATCTTTCACCAGGTCATTGATGTAAACAAGGAAGAGTGTTGGGGAAATTACTCCTCCTTGAGGTACCCCCTGATGGAGCAACACTTTTCTGCTCTGCAGACCGTCAAGAGTGACTCTAGTTCTCCTGTTATGCAAGTATGACTGGATCCATTTCATCATGTTGCCTTGGATTCCACTTCTCCTAAGTTTTGCAATGAGGCCATCTTTCCACACCTTGTCAAAGGCCTGCTTGAAGTCGACCCAGATCGTTAGGACCTTTTTCTTCTCCTGGAAGGCATCTTCTATTGCTTGAGACAAGTAAGTAACTTGGTCTTCTATACTGTAGCATTCTCTAAATCCAGCTTGTTCCGGCACCAGGATCTGCTCAGACTCTAAATACCATTTCAATCTGTGGTTGACTATTCGCTCCATAGTCTTCCCAACACAGCTTGTGAGACTGATTGGCCGGTAACTTGCAGCCTCGGTCTTACATTTCCCTTTCTTTAGTATGGGTATTGTGATGGCTTCTCTCCATACTTGGGGTACCGTTCCTTTCAACCAGCTGTGGTTGAATATCTCAAGCAGTTTTGTCTTTGCTGCTGAGCTCAGATTTACTAGCATTTCGTTGCTGATTTTGTCTGGGCCGGGTGACTTTTGAAACTTAAGCTTGGAAATAGCCTTCTGTAGTTCTCCTAGTGTGATGGGTTCCCTCATTGGGGCAGGAGTATCTGTCTGTCCCATGGTTGCCAGTATTTCTTTTCTTATCTCTCTCTGATGGTCTATGTTAATGGGTAAGTTGCTTTCTGAACTGTATCTTCTAGCAAACAAGTCTGCAGCTTGTTTTCCTCTGAAAAGTTTGCCACCTTCATCCAATGTGATAGTCTGCCTTGGTGAGGAATGCTCTTCATTTAGAGACTTGACTAATCTCCAAAGTTTCCTGCCGTCTTTCTCAAGGTTCAGCGATGCCGTTTTAGTTCTCCAGCTTTTCCGCTTTTCTTCTAGCTTTGTTCTCTGAAACTCTGCTACAGCCTTTTTCCATTTGTTGTGAGTTTCAAGTGAAGGCTGAGACTCTGCGTCCTTTCTAGCCTTGTCCATAGCTTCCTGACGTTCTTGGAGTGTGCTGGACCAGTATGGTATGTAGTTACGCCGGCATCCTTTGGGAATGGTTTCTTTTGCAGCTTGTAGTATGCATCTGTTGAAGTCTTTTACCACTTCATTAATGTCTCTGTTCTGTACCTTGAGGGTAGACAGCAGCGTGTTCACCTGATGCCTGAATAAACCCCAGTTGGCTTTTTTGTAGTTCCATCTTGTAATGGCTGGGCCTGTACTGAGAGTTGCACTCTGGACAGTAAGAAAGATTGGGCGATGGTCGCTTCCCCCTAGTTGGTCTCCTACTTCTCTACTAATAGATCCAGCTATATCTGGTGTGGAGAAGGCAAGATCTGGAGTTGAGGTTGTGTGCCATCCTCTGGAGTAGAAGGTAGGAGTATCTGTGGCATTATTGACTAGGATTAGGGAGTGATCATCTTGCCAAGTTTCAACCTCTTCACCTCTGTGATCCAGATGGTTATAGCCCCAGCTCTGGGAGTGGCTATTAAAGTCTCCAACTGCTATAAAGTTGGTGGCTGGTACCTGTATAGAGCTGAGACTCAGGGGTTTGTTGTTCGGACAGTAATAGTTCAGGAGTTCTATTTCCATCTTGTCTACCTTTATCTGCAGCAGCTGATATTCTGCTCCATCCATGAAGGTTTTCCTTTCGTGTGCAGGAATGTTATTCCTTACAAGAGTAAGTACTCCTCCTTTTCGTCTATCTTGTCTGTCGGATCTGAAGCATTGATATCCCCTTATTTTAAAGGTTTGATCTGCTTTCAAGTGAGTCTCTTGGATACAGCAAACACTGACTTGCTTCTCATACAAGATGTTTTCCAGCTCTGTCTTTTTGCTGTATCCAGCCTGCTTGCTGTTCACTCCCTCTGCATTCCAGTGCATCATGACAAGTGGCACTCTGGGTTTCTCTTTTTCTGTTTTGTTTTGGTCAGTAGTTCTCCTCCGCCGTCTGTTGACTCCACAAGACGGTCTAGAGGGTCCTCCAGTAGCTGAGGGTGGGCTCTGTCGAGGCTCAGAGCCCGGCACTGCACCTGCCTGGTGGAGCTCCACAGGGCGAGCACCAGAACGAGATTTATTTGACGGTGTACTCTCCATAGAAAAAAAAAAGCGAGTTGCATGATACTGTGGTTTCCGGTGCGCCTTCTGGCCCAGTATCTACGACTTTAGCACCTGTTCAACGGGAGAGTGGGCTCATCCCTAATCTGTTTATGTTCCCAGTAGCAGACTATTCGCAAGCAGCCTGGGGGTGTCACTGCTCTGCGCGGACCTTGTTTACCGAGGCGGCGTCCGAGCTCGTATGGTGAAAATATGGTTGCGTTATCTTCAAAATAGCCCTGTCTTTCCCATGGCTTTTCTGCCATCCTGCAACTTTGAGTTAGGGAGTTCTGAGCTCCAGTCTCTTTCCCAGGCATTTTATCCTGGCCTGGCACGCATACAGAGGACCCCACTTTTGGTTCTAAGTTAGCAGTTGGGGATAGGTGGGGTAGCACACTGTGCATTCCCCGTCATCCAGGGGGCTCTCCAACTATGCAGAGCTTGCACAATGCTGTGCTCTGGTTCGGGGCTCTCCCAAGGAATCCTCACGTCCTGCACAGAGCCACTTCCCGATACCCACCACCTGCCAACCCTCCATTGTAGAAATCTCCTGCATGCGGCCATCCAGTCAAGAGCCAGTATTAAGTCTGGTGCCCAAGTGATCCCCCCAAGCTCAGTGTGCAATGCTGGGTTCTCATCATGCTGCAACACAGGAGGGATTGTGATGCTCAGCCATCTCTCTCAATTCTGCACCGATAAGTGACATCGGGGACTTAACTTTGCCTCAGTACTGGGAGGCCCCGTTTCTGGGTACACCACACACAGCCAATTGAGGCAACGGTCGCCATGGGCGTGATAGACGACAAACAGTGAAGAATGAGGCAAGAAAGCATTTAACCCATGAAGTGGGGGTGGATTGGTGCAGACCAGAGCATGTACCACTCGCCGGTGGGTTCTGCATCTACACCTATAGGGTTCCGCCCACTCCTCAGCCCATTTAGTCTGGCCCCTCACCCAGGACCTGTCCGGCTTGGGTGACCCTGCCAGGAGTAAAACTCCCGCCGGCATAGCTCCCGGGATCATTGAGGCGCTCAAGCTCTCCAACCACGGCAAGGTAGGCTTACATGTGGAGAGATCTTGGCATTAAAAAACAACAATTCATCTGGGCTTGATGGTATCAGCAATAAGATTCTACGTTACGCTGCGCCCATCATTTGCGACTCCTTAACCTATGTATACAACCAATGTATTGCACACAACTACTTCCCCACAGCATTTAAATCTGCCAAAGTGTACCCCCTCTATAAATCTGGCTCACATAGCGATCCCAACAGCTACAGACCAATATCCCTTCTATCATCTCTTTCAAAACCACTAGAGAAACACATTTACAACACCACATTTCAACACTTAACAACAAACAAACTGCTCATTGATAGCCAGTCAGGTTTCAGACCCAAACAGTCCTGTCACACAGCGCTCACCAAAATGGCAGACAACTGGCTGTCGAACATAAATGATGGAAAATTATGTGGTGCTGTTTTTGTCGACTTCAAGAAAGCATTTGACATGATTGACCACACTATCTTGGTTCAAAAGTTGGAAACCCTCAGAATAGGCTCTAATCCACTAAACATCATCAAATCATTCCTGGCAGATCGACAACAGTTAGTGCTTCACAACAACTCGGCATCAGATTTCTCGAAGGTAGTTACAGGAGTACCGCAGGGCTCTATTCTTGGGCCCCTACTCTTCGCAATGTTCATCAACGACCTGCCACTACATCTAAAATATTCAACTTGTGACCTCTTTGCAGATGATTGTACTATCTACACTAGTGACAATGACTGCGTGGCACTTGAAATGACTCTTCAAAGCGATGTAGACAATCTAACAAAATGGAGTAATATGAATCGTATGCCAGTAAACACAACAAAAACGAAATCTATGTTGATTACCACCAGACAGAAACTCCTAAGCTGCACCAAAAGATCGCTACAGCTACACGCAGAATCAATACAAATTGAACATGTAACAGAACACAAAGTTCTGGGGATCACGATTGACCAGCACTTAACGTGGAACTCCCATGTACGGAATTTAACCAAACACATAGCACAAACCACCCGTGTGTTACCGGGGCCCGAAAGGGGAGCAAAGAATAGTAACACTGCACCCTACCACGCATGTCGTAAAAAGCGACTAAAGAGGGTATGGGCATGGGGCTGTTTACCCCATCCCGTAAAAACTTCGCACAGTGGGCTGATCACCTGCTTGCCAACCAATCTGATTACGGAAACAATGATAGATTGTTTGGTCTGTTTTTGTTCCACAAAGACGCCACTAGGCGTGGTGGAAACAGCGATAGATTGATCAATTTGTTGTTGCCCTAAGACGCCACTAGGCGTACTGGCCACATACTGCTTTGCCGGTTGGTGGCTAAGGATGGAAGAAGAAGAAGAATAGCACAAAAGACGTACCAGCTAGCCAAAATAAAACACTTCTTAGACGCAGACACTAGACTATTGTTCTACACCTCACATATACAGACACATCTAGATTACTGCTCTACACTATGGGATTGTTGCCCTGCTTCCACCTCGAAGAGACTGCACTCCCTGCAAAAGAGAGCAGTGCGTCTGATCACCGATAATCGCACGACACCACACACAAGGACAGGAAAAGAACCCAAAATACTGTCGCTAAAAAAACGTCTTCTCTACAACAAAGCCAAGCTGACTCACACAATTCTATCTAACAATGCCCCGTCGTACCTAAGATCATTGTTTCAAACCAGTAGAAGGGAGGGACAACGATTACATCAGTTACGTCTGCCCAAACCTAGGATCGACCTGTTCAAAAAGAGTCTAGCCTACTCTGGTGCCTACTTATGGAACAGCCTTCCACACCACCTAAAAAGCCTTCCTACACAATATTCTTTTAACAAAGCACTTTTCAAACACTTCCTAAACACTGATTATCTACCCCCATAGAAACAGTATTTGCCTGTCAACATCTCATCCATAGGTCAACATTTCTTTTCCTCTTCCGCTCATTTTTGTGTGTGAATAATTTGTTTTATATCCATGTAATATCATTATTATATTCACTTTAAAATATTATTATATAATGTAATGTATGTGTGAATGTACCCACATAATACTGTACTTTAGAAATGTGAGTCGTGAGAATGTACCCGCATACCAAAAATACAGATTAATTGTAGACGGATTGACCGCATGAGTGAGTGTCGGTATACAGAATTTATTTATTTTTTATTTATTGTTTTATTTATTTTATTTTATTATTACTTTTTTCCCCCCATTTACTAGCTTGTTTGTTTCAAAAAAAAAAAAAAACCCTACTCATTTTTTTTTATTATGCTTGCATACTGTAAATGAATGCTGTTATGGTAACTTTATAATGTTGCATGCCTTTAAATTAATGCTTAAAGCAGCATGTGGGAATGAAAGGATATAGTATGCAAGATTAATGAGAGTGGAAGGGCAGAATGTTAGACGGGCCTGCGCGCCCAATTCTTTACCCTTCGAAAATAAAGTTCGTTCGTTCGTTCGTTCGTTCGTTCGTTCCCCTTTGAATATATTTTCCACCTTAGTCCCCTGACCAATCGTAGCCTCTGCCTGTGCCATCCATGACATCCACCTCTTTATTCTTGCTAATTTGATGTCAGCTACATTCTCATGTAGGGGGGTGTCTTTTGTCGGTGGTTACCTGCATATAGGCTTTTGCCTGGGCCATTGCATATCTGGATCGAATCGAAAACAATCCTAGCATGTATATCTGTTGTGGAATAAGTTAATATGTCATGGTATATTGCCACTCGCAGGCATATAGCCATTGTTATTTCAGGAGATATGTCTATTTGTGGTTTAAAAAAAAAGCTCATGGTCACTATTATTCGTAGGTCTTTGCAAACGATGATTATGTTTTATCACGTTTTTAAAATAACATTTTCATAATAGTAATGTTAAACAATGCCTCCGGTTTCTCTTCTACACTTCCTGACGTCTTCTTGAACATTTTCAAACACAACAGTGTCAGCATGAGGCTATTTGAATCTCCATAGTTTTTTTTTCTCTCCAGAAATTGTACTGGAGACGGACATATGTCCTCTTATGTTGGGCATCTTTGAAGCAAAAACTTATATAGCTCTTTGTGCTAGGTTATAATATATGTTAGATTAAGTAAACGGCGTTTTACAACGATTTCTGAAAATGTAAAACTCAAATATCGATATTTCAGTCAAGTCATTTTGTTTTTATTTGTTTTTATTTAAATACATAAGTTATAATTAATATAATCTGTCACATCGTTTCTTCTTTTACTTATTGCTACATATTTTATTGGAGCATGGTTTTTTTTTCAAGTGCTTCTTGATAAACAAAATTTTTTTAAATGTTGTTATCCGGCACGAAAGTTAAAAATGTAAGTTGCACAGTATATTGTTGCCATATTGTGTCAATATAACACAGCCATTATAAATATGATGAACGAGTTCAATACCAACATACAGAACGAGTTCAATACCAACATACAGAACGAGTTCAATACCAACATACAGAACGAGTTCAATACCAACATACAGAACGAGTTCAATACCAACATACAGAACGAGTTCAATACCAACGTACAGAACGAGTTCAATACCAACATACAGAACGAGTTCATTACTAACATACAGAACGAGTCCAATACCAACGTACAGAACAAGTTCAATACCAACATACAGAACGAGTTCAATACCAACGTACAGAACGAGTTCAATACCAACGTACAGAACGAGTTCAATACTAGAATACAGAATGTTGAGATGCCGGAAGACTGGCTACACAGTTACCTTCGGCCACTTCCTGAACCTTGCTCAGCAGTTATCGAATTAACACATTACAGAATATCTATGGTAAATAACTTGAAAAGATAGTTGCAAGACAAGCAATGAACCACCTCGAAAATGCACACATCCTTCCTGATACCCTGCGTAGCTACAGGCCCATGAAAACAACATGGGGTAACGCTGGGACATTTGCGCACGATGTGTACGATGGATTCCAGTGTAAAAGAGAAACGGTGGCTATTGCAATTGACCTAGAGCATGCTTATAATAGTATGGACTTTGCAACCATAATAGACCGTATAATGGCATGTGGTGTAAACCCTTAATAAATATTAGACAAACATAAAGGTATGTTGACTAAAAAGATGTATAGCAGTTGCCTTAATGGAGAGATCAGCTGCATTTCGCTTGGGAACATGGGCATCAGAACCAATGATCATTTTCCCGGGATTACTCCAAGGTTCTCCACTATCACCCGGGCTGTTTAACATATACACACCAAAAGTAGTAATCTGTCAACCAACAGGACTGGGACGAACATTAACTTTCGCATATGAAAAACTCATGTACATAACTGGCTCAGACAGACAGGAAATGGTCCACAGCATACAAGAGACACTACAGGCGGGTACTAAATGGTTGAGGAAAGCAGATCAACAAGGCCTGTGTGATGTGGTGCTCTTTGAACAACTCCATAGTGAAAACAGACCTTCCAGACATCACTTTCAATGGAGCAGAACATTGAAAGGCAAGACAAGCTGAAGTATCTAGGAGTAACATTTGATCGTGAGTGATCGTTCAAGTATTATGTCGAACTAATCATACAGAAATGCAAGCGAGGCCTGGCAGCCTTAAAAACAATGGCTGCTGCCTACTTGGAACAGAGACTACTATTTCTCCTGTGTCATCAGCTCGTGATTTCAGTAATCGAGTATGGGCTAGGAATACTCACTCTGTCAGTATCACAATGTGAACGACTGGAAGGCATTCAAAATGAAGGGATGCTACTAGTTTTGGGCGGTACACGTGATACTCCCATTGTGACAATGATATTGTAACGACTGTTGTTTGTTTCTGTTTTGTGGTGGCAGTGGGTCTATCGTACTGATAACGTGAATGCATAAGGGCTTGTCACGACAGGACATGAAGACTAGCAGAAGAACATAAGTTGCATGGTAATGGGTCCACGATACACGTAGTACAATATTTATTTAGTTCCTTCACAATACAATGGCAAAAAATGGAGAAATCTTGTACTTCTGTCTCGTCAAATATTAGCTGTTAGAATAAATTAGCGCAACCGCGTAACGTCATTGAACACGGTGACGTACGGCGTTCAATACAAGTTAAAGATCGTGCAAAACATACATTACCCACAAATAGACATATCTCCTGAAATAACAATGGCTTTATGCCTGCGAGTGGCAATATACTATGACATATGAACTTATTCCTTAACAGATATACATGTTAGAATTGATCCAGATATGCAATGGTCCAGGCAAAAGCTTATATGCAGGTAACCACCGACAAAAGACACCCCCCTACATGAGAATGTATCTGACATCAAATTAGCAAGAATTAAGAGGTGGATGTCATGGATGGCACAGGTAGAGGCTACGCTTGGTCAGGTGACCAAGGTGGACAATATATTCAAATGGGAAGAGTGGAGTAAGTCCGGAGAGAACTGGGTAAACTACCAGCAGGTCATAATTAGCATTGGCAGAGAGAGCATATGATTGAGACAACAATATACGTCGAGAGTCTTGACCGATACAACTAGATACTAGATACTGCATGATCGAGTTAGAGCACTGCGGCAAGACGCGAAATATCTCTCCGTGGCCTATTAAAATTGGAGAATATAATTGGGGACTATCATTGCACCTTTATAACAACAGCCCGACATGGCTGGTAATAATGTACTGGCCTAATGGTTCAAGCCGCATTACGAATGCGCTTTTAAAATTAACAGGGAGCAAATTCACAATACGCCCACACAGGACCACGTATACGTGTAGCAACGAGCGAGGACGCTTACTAGAGTCGCCTAGAGACACTGCATCATACAATAGTAGTGCGGTATTGCCTTTAACAAACATCATTTATACGAGTATAACTTGAAAATGCGCTTAACTATATTTCAATAAATATATATGGCATATGCCTTAAAGCATAAACATGCTATAACAGCACCCTTATTCCTATTCCTTACTTACTTTCTTACTTAGTCGTTTCCCTTCTACCGTGAGGTGTAGAGGTTTGGAAGAGAGAGGGCCAGAAAATCCTATCGGCTGTCTTCCTTCTGGCCTGGTTCCATTCTAGTCCTCGGTCTTTCAAAGATTGTCTATTGTTGTCCTCCCAGCGGACTCTGGGTCGTCCTCGGGGTCTGGATTCTTGGCTCTTTGTTTCCCATGCTTGTCGCGGTAGCCGATCTTCTCCCATTCTGCAGACATGGCCAAACCATTTTAGTTGGGACTGTTCTACTTGGGTCTGCAGGGAGTGGCATTTTAGGCCTTGACGTACCGTCTGGTTGCGGACCATGTCTCTTCTTGTTACTTCAACCATCTTCCTCAGATACCTCATTTCTGAGGTTTGGATCTGGATTTTGTGGGTTGTGGTCATTGCCCATGACTCGTATCCATATGCTAAGACTGGGACATAGGTGGAGCGGTATACAGCCATCTTCGTTTTCTTACCAACCTCTCTCTTTCCGAGGAATCCTCTATTTATGGCCCAAACAATTCTCCCAGCCACTGCTTTTCCGGCGGCCAAATCCTCTCCAATGCCTCCCTTTCGGTCCATAACAGCTCCGAGGCATTTAAAGTGGTCGACCTGCTCCAGGACCCGCTCTCCCAGCCCAATCTGACGTACTCTTTCTTCTCGTGATATCATTATGGATTTTGTTTTAGAGCTGCTTATGACCATCCCTCTCTTCTCCAGCTCTTCCTTCCAGACTTGCAAGTTGGATTGGAGATGTGCCTCTGATTTAGCAATCAAGACAACATCATTAGCAAATGCCAGCTCTGAAATACAGACCTGTCTCATCTTCCAGTATCCCACTGAATACCCTCTTGCCCTCTCCCTATATGCCTTGACGACATCGTCCATGAGGAGTATGAAAAGATATTTCTATTCCACCATCCCATATTCCTCAGAACGTTTACCCTCTCTCAGAATTAATTTTAATCCCATTGAGTGGAAAACATTCATTACATGTGGATTGAATAGATTTACATTTACCTTTAATAATTTTGAAAACTTTCATTAGATCTAAATTGAAAATATTTATGTTTAACTTTATATCTGCAATGTTTGAAAATGTTAACAATATAAATTGAATATGTTTAAATAGACGTTACTAATATATTTAGAATGTACATCATTTCTTTCATCATTCTCTCCCTGCTCCATATGGAATTTGGGACTACCTTTGCTTTTATTTCTCTGTAAGAAATTTGCAATAGGGCAGTCACCAGCCCTGACAGTGATCGTTCAATAAATCATCACTCTATCTGCTGAGATTGCCAGCCTCAAATAACTAGGAAATCCACTAGCAATTTTCACATATTAATATTCACACGCCAAAATATACACATTAGGTCACATGTTACTACTACTACTTATTCGCTCCTCTTCTATCGTGAGGTGTAGAGGTCTGTGAGAGAGAGCGCCATACTATTCTATCGGCTGTCTTCCTCCTGGCTTGGTTCCATTCTAGTTCTCTATCCTTCAAAGATTGTCTAATGTTGTCCTCCCAGCGAACATTGGGTCGTCCTGGGGGCCTGGATACCTGTCTCTTAGTTTCCCATGCTTGTCGTGGTAGCCAACCTTCTCCCTTTCTGCAGACATGGCTTAACCATCTAAGTTTGGACAGTTCTATTTGGGTCTGCAGGTGTTGGGGTTTTAGGCCTTGACGTATCGTCTTGTTGCGGACCATGTCTCTTCTTATTACTTTAACCACCTTCCTCAGATACCTCATTTCTGAGATTTGGATCTGGTTTTTGTGGGTTGTAGTCATTGCCCATGACTCACATCCATACGTCAAGACTGGGACATAGGTGGAGCGGTATACAGTCATCTTCGTCTTCTTACCAACTTCTTTTTTGCTGAGGAATCCTCGATTCATGGCTTGAAAAAGTCTCCCAGCTGCTGCTCTTCGAGTAGCCAACTCTCCTTTGATGCCTCCCTTCCGGTCTATGACAGCTCCAAGGTATGTAAAGATGGCAGCCGACGATGATGAAGAAATTCGCAATAAAGCAGTTACCAGCCCAGGCAGTATGGTTCAAGACATCATCATTCTATATGCTGAGTTTGCGAGCCTCAAATGACTGGGACATCCACTAGCAAATTTTTGCATATTAATATTCACTTGTCAATATATACACATTAGTTCACATGTTAATAATGCAGATATAGAATGCAATGTGTATAACTTACGCCAATCTTTGGGCTCACAGACTGCTCACAAAGAGAAAATAATTAAGGCAACTTTTGACGATGCCTCTTACACGTGTTCTGGGGTGTTGCTATTTTAGCAATAAGTTCCGACTTTGAATCCGTGTTTCAGTTTCCTCAGATTCCGGTTTTCCTTGTTAAAATGATAGTTTTCCTGGGCTCTTTAAGTCATTCAAGATGCTCCAACAAAGTCCGGTCTGATATATGAAATTCTGGTTTTATTCTTACTCTGGCAGGTCTAGTTGTTGTCTTGGTGAGGTGATAATCACAGCGTCCTAAATTGCAAAAGTGTCAGTTTATGTTGCATTTTTCGTCCCACACACATAATTGTTACGATTTAGGCAGGGTCCAATCATGAATGTTTATTTTCCTATATGTCGAATGCCCTCCAATTGTTTAAAAGATGTGTGTTTTGGTGGGATCATTCAAAATATTTCCACATAGAAAGATCTGCTCGTGACTGTACAGTTCACGTCTTCCATATATGGCAATCAAAACATCCAATCACTCTCTCGGCGATGTTTACAAATACAGCATCTTACTTTATCTAAAGTAATAAGTTCGTAATACTTTCTGTCGTCAGCGATTGGGACATTTCGAGTGCTCACCTGACATGTGTCGCTTCAGATGAATAATTTATTTACCTGTGTTGAGCAAGTATGAACACAAGAGAAACGAACGAACTTTATTTTTAAAGGGTTAGGATTTGGGCACGCAGGTCCGTCTGAGAAAACCAATATTAGATTACTTACAGGCATGCAATTCATCCATAACTGTGGAGCAGGTGTTGAGAATTGATAGACCTGGAGAATTGCAAAATATGGTGAAACAGTATACAAGCGTATAATAAGAACTAATATTCATATATAAAGATCAATGGTGGTGTAAGGATAAGGGGTGGTCTGAGGGGGTGCTCATCTGGATGATGACAGATGATTGGTGGATTTGATGTAATCTCGGACACCCCTGGGCTTACTCACTCCTTTTCCCTTTGTTGATATTAGGGCAATTATGGGAGACGTACTTTGATTGTTTTTTGTTTTTTTTCACTTTGTTTTTATATTGTTTGTTTGTTTCTTGGAAAGAGTAAGTCACACACACTTACACAACTTTGAATTCGATTTACTCTTTTTGGATTGATGGGGAAAAGGGGGGGGGGAATTATTATATTGTATTTAATGTTTTACACTATATATCCTAACTATAACCCATTAAGGAGTGAACGAAATACTTTGTTTAAGAAAAAAAATATGTAGGAGATCATGTGTCTTAACAATTTCATGTTTCCAGTACAATTTTTCAAAAAAATTAATTAATATCAGACCTAAGAGTCTTTTATATTTGGACATGCGCCCTAATATAACCAACTAGGTTGAACGGGACGCGCCTCGCCAATACGAGGCAACACTTTATTTAAAAAATATATATATATATATATCAATTCTGCTATTGGTTTCTGTTGGTAGGATATGCAATGACCATGAGCAGAGAAATAAAATTTAAAGCCAATCCAGAAAAACAACAAATTAACACTGTATCACGTGACTTGTGTTGTTCACTTCCGTTGTTCTGGAGTTGAGAAAGATTTTATACGCAAGTAACGAACAACTGCCTTTATTTATGAACATATCTGAGGAACTTACAAGGCTTTATCTTCTTACCGTGCTTGCTGGTGTATAAATAAATGGCCGATGGGAAGCATAGTGCACTGGAGGTTGCCATATTGTGACTCCGTGGTGTGTTTGCATTTAGTGCTGTATGTTTGCACATAACATAAATTTCGTGAGAATGATTTATAATGGAATTAGAAATTCCATTGTTGTGTATCATAATTGTAACCTATAAGATGTTGAAAGAGATATTGTTCGTTCATTTTAGTTGAAATTTGTTTAGTTTAATAGTGGGTGTTTTATATTGTGTCGAAGTGATATGCTGACGTGTCCGCGTGAATAACATTAGGGTAAAATGGCTTACCTTGGTCTACTATCCTTCCCATTTACCAATAAATATTACACATAAAGGTATGTTTCAGGCACTCGTGAGAAATAAAGAAGTAGAAAACTAGACACCAGAAAAACAACAGAAGTGAGTGGCTTAACAGAGAATCGAACCCAGGACCTTCCGAATGGTTTAGGTAATCTTGTCTCTCTGCAAGTTCCTATCCATCTGTCTACAAGTTCCTATATGCAGCGCTGTTTATCATTTATGTTGTTCACTTCTTTCCATGTCCCACCGTTAGTGTCCAGTAACTTCTCTCGTTGTTGTTTTGGCTTCCTTTTTTTTTCAAGTCTTTTATATTGTCAACATATTTTCCTGCTTTCTACTTCTGGTTGAAATGAAGAACACTGGGCCATGTGTCCGATTTAGCCCAAATGTCTATTGGCCTGGCAAACACTTAAGTAGCTCATATTGATACAGCCCTTAAATAAGACTACAATTATGTTTTAGGCTTATGCCTTGCTTTATAACTCTGAAAATTGGCCGCCGGGATGATAGACATTATATTGAGTTGATGTAGATGCATCCTTAGTTAATGGTGTCCCACATATCTATATAAAGCCAAAAGAGTGTCGTGGAATATTCTAATCCACATATATAAATTATCAGGTAAATATAAAGCCTAACAAATACATTTAATAAAGAAAAGAAAAATGGTAAAAGAACAGTGCTGTCACAATGACTGGACTCGAAATCCCCCTAGTTTTCTGCTTCGTCTGCAAATTGTAACGCTTTCACGTTGATAGTAAAAGCCTACTATATTATTACCCGCTTTCTTCAATGAAACGTGTACTAAACTTGAGATACGCAAACTGATCAATGACCTAAATTTAATATCTCATTCATTCCATTTTATACACGGCGTAACTAAAAGACAGATAAGCAGGAGAGAGAGAGGGGCGAATGAAGGCAGGACACATGCAACACTAAACACGCATCGCGCGATACACAATTGCTGCCATCACGCGTGTAAGGCCACATGCACTAACTTTTTTTTCAGACGGACAGTGATAAAAACACTAACCTTCCCAGAGTTAGGTTTTAAAAAACCTGGAAAACGCTTATTAGAAAAGATGACATTAGATGGGTTTACGTTTGAAAACATTACAGTACCCAGACAGCACATCTTCGAAACAGGAGGTAGAAGAAATTGCATATTTTGAACGCAGCCACTTAGCTCTTTTAAATTTGTATATTTGGGTTCCTTAGGGCTTGCTGACAAAGAATATGTAAAACGTTACGCAAATAGTCTAGGAATTACCAAATTATAACCAAAATAAAATAGTGGGGGTGCCTGACAGCATGAAATCATTTCTGCTCATAAAATTTTTTTTATAACGTGTTTGAAAAAACCTTACGTTACGGAAATAGCCTACCATGTTAACTCCTAATTGATTGGAGCGCAACAAATATAAGACTAAACACGATTGGTCGGGCTATAAATACTATCTTGTGTTGTTATAGGAAACGAATAGAAGGGGTATTTTTTTGAAAAGATGTGTAGACGTGGTTTCATTGGGTAGAGCTGCGAATATACTCGATTCAGAGCGTCTGTTCATTGCCACATCTTGTAATAAACCTACTAAGAAGCAGTGCGTTGAGTACCAGTGTATATTTTATATAAAATAAAGCCTGGGACATCGGCAGATCGGAGTTGTGCTATATTCATTGCCAGTCAACGAAACTGTTTATTATTCTATGAATTGTGGGACCGTGGTCTTAAAGTTATTGAGCAGCACCTGGTCAGAGCTTTGCTGAAGCCAGAGGTGGGCAGCATACTCCTTGGTCCATATAGCAACCAGTGGGGTGGCTCCAGAACTCGTTAAAGTAATCGAGCAGAGGAGGCCTTTACTGCAGTCATCACGAAAGATAAGAAAGTGTGGCCATGGAGCTCAACATTATGTACCCCATCTTAAAATGACATTGTAAAAATAACATTAAGAGGGGAATTTAATTGTTTTAATATCAGGAACTGAGAACATCTCCAATACTAGTTCCAATAAAGACAAACTATTGAAGTCATGATGACAAATACCAACAGAGCTTGAACAAAACAAAACCAGTATTACCTCATATTACTACTACACAACTAACACACATAGGATACTATTAATAATATATGTCACTACAAGATTCATATTAATAAATTCTGTACATATAACTTGTAATTAAAATTGATTGTGATTCCTGGTTCCCTTTGTATTTGAATCAGGACACATATACATTCATGACAGCAATGAATACATATTGTTATTTGAAAAGTTATCAGTGACTCCTTTAAGATATCCTTGTAGAGTGTTTTATGTATGTGAGTGTCACAGTGTTGTCAAGTGTAGTGGAATAAATTAAATTGTTTATCTGTCTGTTGTTGTTTTGACTTACACTTCATCATACACATACCCTAGACATATAACGTAGTCATCACACTATTCCAGAATAATTCTGACTGAGGTATACATATATGTGGCAGCAAGTAAGGTTATCTATAATACACTACTCTTATTAGATATAGATACCTTCACAGCTGATCTCAGTCAGTACACTAAGTCCCCTATAAATATTTATAACATCCCACTTCACCACATATATTGGGGTCTCGCTCTCGGGATTTTGAATCCTTCCCTATTACAAATATTGGGAGTAATTCACTTTAGGGAATAATAAGAATTAAAAGGTATCCTTGGGTGGAATTAAATAAGGTTGAGCTCTCGGTGCCTGTGTTGTCCATTAGATATATATTTAGAGATTGAATTGTTAGTTAGACATTGTATAAACTTACCTGATAGACAATGGCGGACCTAGCCAAATTTCGATCTGCTGCTGTTCAGACTGCAAAAGAGTTAGGATTAGATGGGCAAGTTATGGTTGCCTATGTCACTACTGAATGTGACAAATTTATTGAACGCGAAGAAAGAAGGTTTGAAGCCGAAAGAAAGTTAGAAGCAGAAAAAGAGATTAAGAGGTTGCAGATTGAGGCTGAGGCTAAGAAATTGGAAGCAGAAAGAGAAGACAAAAGATTGGCTGCAGAAAGGGAAGATAAGAAATTAGCTGCAGAAAGGGAAGACAAGAGATTAGCTGCAGAAAGGGAAGCAGAAGATAAGAGATTACAAAGGGAACATGAGTTACGACTAAGGGAGTTTGAGTTTCAAGGCCATGCTCCTGAAAATGGTACCAGTCCCTTTGCCTCTGATGCTACGGTTACTCAGGGAGCCTCAACCTCAGCTATGAATTTTCATTTAGATCATTTTGTTGAGAAAGACGATGATATAGAGAGCTATCTAAATAGGTATGAACTATTAGCTACCACGTATGGGTTAGAGAGAGAAAGGTGGAGCTTAAAGTTATCTCAAGGACTTCGTGGGGCAGCTTATGAAGTTTTTGCAAAAATGAGCAGAGGTGATCAGGAAAATTATGACATGCTAAAGCAGGCTCTTTTGTTAAGATATGAAAAGAATGCAGAATTTTTATAGGAAAAAATTTAGGAATGCTAAACTACTGTCAGGTGAAACCTATCACCAGTTCTCTGCACGAATAGAGACATACTTGGAGAAATGGACTTCTCTGGGGAAAACCCAAGATCTTAAGGAAATGGTCCTTATAGAGCAATTAAGAGAGTCCATGGCTCCAGACCTGAGAAAGTTTCTCATGGAACAAGGGGCAGAGAGGCTGGGTGAGTTGCTAAATGTTGCTGAAAGGTATCAAGCAGCTCAAGCAGAGGTAACAGGTAATAAAAAGAAACAAGTGGATAACTTTAGGGCACCACAGAACTTTAATAAATTTGATCCTAGGGATCAAAACAAAGGTAAGCACCAATTTGATAGGCCACGGTATGAAAATAAAAATAAATTCCCACAATTCGATGAAAGGAAATATGATGAAAGAAAATCTTTCAACCAAGGAAAAAGGTGGTGTAAAAATTGTAAGATGAACAATCATGACACTGACCATTGTAGAAGGAAACCTCCTCATTGTGCCGCTATGACATCGGGGAAAAAGGAAAAGAAGGTCAAACCTGAAGAACTACAGGAACCATACCACCCCCCAGTGTGTGAAGATGTCATCTGTAATAGTGTCACTATAAGGTGTTTATATGATACCGGTTTAGATTACGATTCCGTTGTGAGTTCTCACCTGGTGCAGGCCGATCAATACACCACAGAAACAGTGGAGATTCAAACTGCAACCAAGGATGTAGCTACCATGACACTTCCCGTCGCCCGAATAAAAGTGAAAACGCGATATGTGGAAGGAATCATAAAAGCAGCAGTGATAAATGAGCCAATCTACCCTCTAATATTGGGGTGTAGATATGTCTTCTTGGGGAATCCCAAGAGACCTGTGATATTGGCAACAGTGCAGACAAGATCACAGTCAAAAAAGGAGGAGGATAATCCCATAAATACTCACCCAGATGAGATGAGGAAGGCACAGGCTGGGGATAAAACACTCAAGCCTTGTTTCAGAAAATTGTCAACTTGTCATACAACTCCAGGCAAGGGAGATTTTTACATGAAAAACAAGTTGATGTATAGGAAGACGGGAGCTAGATCCAAAGGTCAGGGACAGCTGGTACTTCCTAAAAGATATAGGGCAGACTTAATAAGGAGCCTACATGTGAAACCAGATGGGGACCATGAGAAGATAGGTACCATCATTCAAAAGGTGGCTCACAATTATTATTGGCCCAAAGCAAGATGGGACATTGAGAATTTTGTAGAAAGGTGTAGCATAGCACATGAGGGAACACCCACAAGTGGGAACATTGATCAGGACCTGGACACGCCACGGGGCAAAATTAGGCCTGATAATAAAAAGAAAAATAGATTTGATAAAGTGGACCAAATGGAATGGGAAGCCCCTTTTCACGGACAAGCTTCACTTAACTGTTTTACAATGGCCACTATGCGGAGAGTGCAAAAAGATGTCTTACCCCAGGATAAGCCGAAAATCCCTCAATCGGACTTAAACAAACTGGAGGAAGAAGATGTAGAGAGGAAATCTCTCATCAAGAATTTTAAGTGGGGAGAAAGCCCCAGGAAAAGAATTGGTAGCGGTCGTTTTGTGCATGATAATTCTGGGAAGAAAAATCATCACTATAGAGCTTCGAGTGGAAGAGACCATACCGGTGCATGGACAAATAGGTCCACAAAATTAAAGGTCCATATGTAGCTTTGTTAAGAACGTGGACTGATGAAAAGGCAGAGGAAAACATTACATCTTCATACCAATATGTGAATGAGCTGACCACTCGTTTTAAAACTGGCTGGAAACTTGCCAATGAAAATTTGAAACAAGCCAGGAAGAAACATGCTGCCTATTATAACAGGAAGGCGAAAGACAAATTTGGCTGTGGGAGAGAAGGTACTGCTTCTTTTGCCCGGGAGTCAGAATAAGTTACAAATTGGATGGCAGGGTCCATATACAGTTTTAGAGAAGGTGTCTAGAACAAATTATAAGATAGATAAGAAGGGGAAAGAAAAAATCTATCATGTGAATCTCCTGAAGAAATATTTGGAAAGAGAACATCAGGAAGAGACACACTTGTTGACCTTGTCCATCGCCATGGAGATGAAAAAGGAACCACTTTCATCATTTGAATATCCATTACACCCCTGTGAGACAGCAGCACAGGTGAAAATCAGTACACATTTAACGAAAACTCAGAAAGAGAGAGTGCAACAGGTTCTAAATAATCATGCAGAGGTGTTAACAGACCGACCAGGGCATACAAACCTATTGGAATATGATATGAAACTGATAGACCCCACACCTGTCTGTATGAAACCATATTCGATTCCGTTTGCTAAGGAGAAAGCTTTGAAGGAAGAGATAGACTATCTATTGAAGGAAGGAATTATTTCACACAGTGAATCTTCGTATAGTTCCGGTGTTGTGCTCTTACGGAAGCCCTCTGGAGAACATAGACTCTGTATAGATTACAGGAGACTGAATGCTATTACAGAAGGACAGGTGGATCCATTGCCGGATACAAATCAGCTGTTTGCCAGACTAAATAAAGCTAAATATTTCTCAAAAGTGGATCTGAGTAAAGGATACTATCAGATTCCAGTAAAGCCTGAGGTTAGACCATACCTAGCTTTTAGTACCTCAGAAGGACACTATGAGTTTAATAGATTGCCATTTGGATTGAAGAATGCGCCTAGTGTCTTCTCTAGAATGATGAGAAAATTATTGGACCCTCTGAATAATCCATGTATAACAAATTTTATGGATGATATCCTTATAGCAACAGAAACATTTGAGGAACACATTGACTCTCTGAACATGCTGTTTAATCGACTTAGGGAGGCAAATTTAACAGCCCGACCAACCAAATGTTGTGTTGGATGTAAAGAATTGGAATTTTTGGGACACACAGTTTATCAGGGAAACATGACCCCTGACCCAAAGAATTTAGAGAAACTACAGAAAGCCCCGAGACCACAAACCAAGAAGGACGTGAGATCCTTTGTCTCATTATGTGGTTTCTACCAGAAGTATATCAAAAACTTTAATTCCATATGTGCACCGTTAACTGATTTGACACGTAAAGGACATCCAGATCGCATTACATGGACACCACAATGTGAAATGGCTTACCAAGAATTGAAGGAAAAGCTCACAAGTAAACCTATTTTGAAATTACCTGACTTAAGTCAAGAATTCATAGTAAGGACGGATGCCAGTAATATTGGGTTAGGTGCAACTCTACTACAGAAATCAGATGCATTGGATGGGGAATTAAGCCCAGTGGCATATGCTAGCAGAAAGTTGAATAAAGCTGAAATCAACTACTCAACTAGCGAAAAAGAATGTCTTGCAGTAATATGGGCAATAAAGAAATTCAATATTTATCTGTATGGGAAGGCATTTAAGTTGCAAACAGACCACAAACCTTTATCGTTTCTAGCACAGGCTAGGCATGAGAACTCTAGGTTACTCCGATGGTCTTTACTTTTGGCTCCATATAATTTTAGCATTGAGTATATATCTGGAAAAACAAATTTGGGAGCGGATTTTTTAAGCCGCCATCCGTGTGATGAGAATCACCCTAAACCCCAGAAATAATAATAAATTTCTCTATGTGTATATAGAATAAAGGACTGACATATAATGTCTGTTTTAAGAGGGGAGATGTCGTGGAATATTCTAATCCACATATATAAATTATCAGGTAAATATAAAGCCTAACAAATACATTTAATAAAGAAAAGAAAAATGGTAAAAGAACAGTGCTGTCACAATGACTGGACTCGAAATCCCCCTAGTTTTCTGCTTCGTCTGCAAATTGTAACGCTTTCACGTTGATAGTAAAAGCCTACTATATTATTACCCGCTTTCTTCAATGAAACGTGTACTAAACTTGAGATACGCAAACTGATCAATGACCTAAATTTAATATCTCATTCATTCCATTTTATACACGGCGTAACTAAAAGACAGATAAGCAGGAGAGAGAGAGGGGCGAATGAAGGCAGGACACATGCAACACTAAACACGCGTCGCGCGATACACAATTGCTGCCATCACGCGTGTAAGGCCACATGCACTAACTTTTTTTTCAGACGGACAGTGATAAAAACACTAACCTTCCCAGAGTTAGGTTTTAAAAAACCTGGAAAACGCTTATTAGAAAAGATGACATTAGATGGGTTTACGTTTGAAAACATTACAGTACCCAGACAGCACATCTTCGAAACAGGAGGTAGAAGAAATTGCATATTTTGAACGCAGCCACTTAGCTCTTTTAAATTTGTATATTTGGGTTCCCTAGGGCTTGCTGACAAAGAATATGTAAAACGTTACGCAAATAGTCTAGGAATTACCAAATTATAACCAAAATAAAATAGTGGGGGTGCCTGACAGCATGAAATCATTTCTGCTCATAAAATTTTTTTTATAACGTGTTTGAAAAAACCTTACGTTACGGAAATAGCCTACCATGTTAACTCCTAATTGATTGGAGCGCAACAAATATAAGACTAAACACGATTGGTCGGGCTATAAATACTATCTTGTGTTGTTATAGGAAACGAATAGAAGGGGTACTTTTTTGAAAAGATGTGTAGACGTGGTTTCATTGGGTAGAGCTGCGAATATACTCGATTCAGAGCGTCTGTTCATTGCCACATCTTGTAATAAACCTACTAAGAAGCAGTGCGTTGAGCACCAGTGTATATTTTATATAAAATAAAGCCTGGGACATCGGCAGATCGGAGTTGTGCTATATTCATTGCCAGTCAACGAAACTGTTTATTATTCTATGAATTGTGGGACCGTGGTCTTAAAGTTATTGAGCAGCACCTGGTCAGAGCTTTGCTGAAGCCAGAGGTGGGCAGCATACTCCTTGGTCCATATAGCAACCAGTGGGGTGGCTCCAGAACTCGTTAAAGTAATCGAGCAGAGGAGGCCTTTACTGCAGTCATCACGAAAGATAAGAAAGTGTGGCCATGGAGCTCAACATTATGTACCCCATCTTAAAATGACATTGTAAAAATAACATTAAGAGGGGAATTTAATTGTTTTAATATCAGGAACTGAGAACATCTCCAATACTAGTTCCAATAAAGACAAACTATTGAAGTCATGATGACAAATACCAACAGAGCTTGAACAAAACAAAACCAGTATTACCTCATATTACTACTACACAACTAACACACATAGGATACTATTAATAATATATGTCACTACAAGATTCATATTAATAAATTCTGTACATATAACTTGTAATTAAAATTGATTGTGATTCCTGGTTCCCTTTGTATTTGAATCAGGACACATATACATTCATGACAGCAATGAATACATATTGTTATTTGAAAAGTTATCAGTGACTCCTTTAAGATATCCTTGTAGAGTGTTTTATGTATGTGAGTGTCACAGTGTTGTCAAGTGTAGTGGAATAAATTAAATTGTTTATCTGTCTGTTGTTGTTTTGACTTACACTTCATCATACACATACCCTAGACATATAACGTAGTCATCACACTATTCCAGAATAATTCTGACTGAGGTATACATATATGTGGCAGCAAGTAAGGTTATCTATAATACACTACTCTTATTAGATATAGATACCTTCACAGCTGATCTCAGTCAGTACACTAAGTCCCCTATAAATATTTATAACATCCCACTTCACCACAAAGAGATTCATGACGTTCTTCTTTTAAACCAGACACAAGCTTTTCTTATACTTTTATTATTCATGGTAATCCTTAATCCAACCCTTGATCAAACAGATATCACATAGGCTGACATAGTTTTGTACATTGTTTCAGCCTCAGAAAAATATGGAAACTTGAAATGATCACTTTGCAAGCTAGGGGAGAAAATCATGAAGAAAAATATATTAGTACAACACATGAACTCTTGTCAGTGATCATGCAATTAAACCATGATCCCTCATGAAAGGAATTCATGGGCTGTGCTTTCTTTAATTACTTTCTTATATTTCTGACTCTCTTTCCTTTTCCTGACTTAGGACTTGTGGCCACAATGTAGGGAATTTTCTTTGCCTTTTGTCCTGGTTTGACACATTACCATTTTCCCCATTTGTTTAACAACCTACCCTTCACCACATCTTAAGGCAGTCTACCTCATTTTCTTACGGAAAGAGGAAGGAAGGCAGAATATTTATATACTTGTAACATTTTTATGCTGTAATGAAATCAGCCTTTAATTACTTAAGTGTAATGTGTCTATGTCGGCATCTGTGGCCTAATGGATATGAACGCAGTTTCATAATCCAGATATACCAGGTTCGAAACCTGCTGCAGGCGGTTTGGTAGCAAATTGCTTTGTGTGGATTTTTAACAATGGTATAAGCGCTGTACCGTTCAGAAAGCAATGGCAAACTACTGAATGAAAAAATTGCCTAGAAAAATCAAAAACAGCCAATAAAAGCTGGGGTTGATTGCCACGTCCTGTAAAGGATAAGCAACTAACTTTTTTAATGTGTCTATATTTAATATGTTCTAAAAATTGTTTTATACAGAACATTATCAAGGATTCAATTTTGATACTCAATACATCATATTCATCTCAGCTGTCATTTCAGATCTTCTTCTTTAAGTACCATGCCTGGTGGCATAGGCAATCATGTCTCCCCACAACTTCCTGTCTCCAGTACTATTTATCAGTTCTGTTGTTGACCTCTGTCCATGCAGTGATGTCAAACTGTCAAGTATCATCTCCCTTTGTTGTCCTCTGTCAATTTTTGTCTTCAGTTTTTCTTGTTGTTGCCAGATATTTAAGCTCTCTACTTCTTATAACATGCCCAAAGAAAGTGAATTGTTGACAAACAATTGTTGCATAAAATACTTTTCATTTGATAGAATGCTACTTTTGCCTAGGCTATTCTACTCTTTACTTCTGAGATGCATCTTCTGCTTGATGTTCATCATGTCATCATCATGTGACGTATTCTTTCCAGAACGTTGTCTCCATTACAGCTGCTCTGAACGCATCACGATTCTGGGCAAGTCGACCTGCATCAGCCAAAGACAAGTTCAGATTAGCCATTATGGATTTCTTGGCATTGTACATCCAGTAGTTTGCCATTGCTTTCTGGATGGTTCTGGCCGCTTACCATTACAGTCCATGGTGCGCCCTCAGCCCGATACCAGGCCTTTCCAACTCCTGCCCTAGAAGCCGTTGTCAAAATATTATTGATCATCCGCCCGTTCGGCCAGCAGTTGTGTGTACTGTTTAAGGGGGACCTCCCTTTTTCAATTTACTCATGTAGTTTGGCCGGCCAGTCAAAGCCGTTGCCCGGGGGGTGGCGCTGCCGTACACAAGCAGACTCGAGGAGCCATACATGAGCTGAACTGGAGTGGGGGAACCAAATAGGATCCAGGCCATCCTCAAAAAGAGGAAGTGACTGCCTCTCACCGTGAGGTACTATCCCTTACACACTCCAGCCCTACCCCCCTTGATGTTATTAATGTAAATTATATTCTTTGTGATGACCATTACTTCTGTCATTGTCTGTTAAAGACAAAGCTTTTTTTTCACTTTCTTTCACTATTTTTCCAGGTCTATCTAAATCTCTTTGTTTTAATTTTTGTGCAGCCAGACATTTATAGACAATGAATGGGCACAGAATCCATCAAGAAAACAATGGAATGAGAAAGGGGTGCTTTGGTTTATCACCATTCCTCTGCTTACTGGCTATAGTCAGTGGATAAATGAAATAGTTCAGTGATCAGGACTTCACAGATGACCTTGCTTTGCTACTGCATACCTTAATCTAGATGCAGAACAGATGAGGATACTTGATGACAGGTCACTGTAACTGGATCTGAATATCCTTAGAGACGAGAAAAGACAAAGATCATGAGAATCAATGTTAAAAATTAATAATATGATCTTCTGCCATCATCTGCAAATGTAAAAGTCAGTACAGACATCTTAACTTTTGGTCAAACTTCACAGACTTTGTGTGGCTGTGCAACATGGTGAAGAACAAAAGTAATGATCAAGAAAGTATAGACTTTCATAAAATGGTTGGCTGTAAATGACAGAAGAATTAAAATATTATGATGGGATCATCAGTGTGGATTTGGTGTAAAAGCACCAGTAGAGCAAAAGAAAATATAAATAAAAAGAGAAAGATGTTTACACTACAGAATGGGCACACACAATAAAGAAATAAGCTAAAGACATTACTAGTCAGTCCTTGTTCTAGAATCCCCTGGGATGACAGAAATTATTGTCTATTAGGAAGAAAAATGGAGATGATTAAAATATTCTTAACAGGGAGCCAAAATGTTACTCAGACATGCAGAACTGTTCACTTAATTTTCAGATTGTAATTGCAACAGAAAAATGGAGATATTGCAACAAATGCAACAGAAAATGGAGGTGGAGGTGTCTTTCAGACTTTAAGCACTGGTGCACACACAAAAAACTGTCAGTGGCAAAAGGACAATTCTCAAGTAACCAAAGCAAAGGCAGAGGCCTTGAAAACTGCAGCAGAGGTTACAATGGCAGAAGAAAGCACAGAACGACAAGTTACTTTCTATACCGAAGCACTGTCATTAATTGCAACGTTGAAAAGCTAAAATAGTGCTCCAAAAACTATGTCAACGATACAAAAGAGTTGTGATCCAATGGATCCCATTTCATTGTAAAATCTCCAAAGAGGCTGACAGCTTGGCAAAGGAAGGTGGAAAGCTATCTCAGCTCGATGCAAGCATAACTTTTGAGGAGGCTTCCAGGTCACACACAGAATGATGCATATTACCAGCTCAACAGAAGAAAACAAGTGGTAATCTTCAGGCTCCACACTGGCAACAACAGATTGGGATTCCATCTATTCAACAAGCTAAAGATAGGAACTACGAATGAGTGTATCTGTGGCACTGATAAAATGACTGCTGAACACCTCCTTCAAAGTTGCCCAACATTTGCAGAACAGAGAAAGCATATATGGCCGACACCAGTATCATTCATGGAAAAGCTCTACAGAGGTGCAAATAGCCTCAAACTAACTACTGCTTTATTTGAAAACATTCAAATACATGCCTGAAAGTAAATGAAGAAGAAGAAGACTGTAATTGTTGCAAGATTTTATAATACTGTATTGCAAAATTTATGGGATAAATCTCAATAACAATTGCTGAACATAACACATAATGCAGCCACAAAAAAAACACACACAAAAAACAACCTAACACATGTACATCAGACATACCAGTTGATACAGATGATCCGGTTAGCATAGCATGTCGTTGATCAAAGTATCATGGAAGCTGCTTTAGACAGTGGAATATCGAATGATTAAATAATGTTCAAAATCGCTGTCCATGACTGGATTGTTCTGGTTCTCATTCATTGATTATTATCGTGCTGTAATTATTTGAAACGCGAATGTGTGAAAAGGATAACTAACAAGTGAATCGCTCAATGATCAACTTAATAAGTCCGCCTTGTTAGAGTCCACGAGAAAACAGTTTATTACGGAAGAACACACATATTTGGCGACATCATTAATATAGTTCATGGTAAGCATATATGACAAATTGAATACTTGCAAACATCCTATTATGGGTCCATGTCGTACTTGAAAAACTGTCAAACGAACATCATGGCTATATACTCGCGCTGCTGGGTTTCAGACAACCGGTAGTGAGCGCATGTGTCTTGACGAGAATGAATCAACTACTTAATCATTTATCTCTTCATCAATTACTACAATGGACTGACCCGTGTCCGTACTTGACTAAAATATATATATGTGCAGTAGCATCATGCACAATCCTGGAAGGGTAACAAAATCCGTCTTCACTGCTTGACGGTCAATACAAAAGGGGTACTGTAACCTAGTCACCAAGCGTGACCATATCGACGCTAACACGTCATGACTTGACCGTGCATTTCGCGTTCATAACTCCGTAAAGTATAAAGATCAATTTATATTAATTCCATTGACCCTAAACATGCGCACTGCCAATTCTAGCAGACACCATCAATAAAACTACCGTAACAATTCTCTGCCCGCCGTGGGAAAAAAAATCTATTAGATAGATTTTTTTACTACCTTACTCAATTATATGAAAAATTTAATAAAAACCCGACATATGGCCTATGATGTTCTGTCTAGAACAGTGTTGTGGTCATGTCGATAATACATAAGTCATATAACATTATTAAACAAAGGGGTGTCAACTGTCGCTAATAATTAGCTATTGAACTATTGAAGACTGTTGTGAGTGAGTAATGAAGTGTTATGTAAAGAAAATTATTCTAACTAATTAAAATTAAACTAATCAATGATAGTAAGTATGTAATGTATTAATTAATTAAAATCTAATTAAAGAACCTGATAGATAGTGTCATAATAAAAGACATGAGAAGTAAGGACAAATAAAGTAAAGAAAGAGAAAAAAAATATAAATTAGTTTAGTTATGTGTGTTTACAATTAATTATTAGTGTTGTGTAATTACAACATAATTAACTTAATGATATAATGAGAGAAAATAACATATTAATACATTTCATGTGAACATCTTAACTAAATGCATATAAAAGCTATCTCATTTATACATAAAATATTTAGAGTATTTGCTTGTGTGATTTTTTTTTTTTTTTTTCATCATTTCTTTCTTTGACATATTTTCTTCTCTTTTTTTTTCTCATTATTTTTAATCACACTTCAGTTTTATTATACTCTTCATTAATTTAATAACTATTAATCTTAATGTCGGATGTGATGATCCATCCGTCGTTATGTCCCTTGCGAATCTATGGAAAGTTCCTTAGAAATTTAATACTATTCAACTAAACTTCATTCCTGATTGAATATAAACTTGATCGTTTTGAGTTAGTCAATTTCTGTAACCTAACGTTATATGTCCAGCTTGGGTTCATATCGTATTCAAGACCATATTGTAATGAGTTAGAGAACGATTGGACACTAACCAAAGTCCAAACGTTAGAAAAGACCATCGAAATTTGTTTCTTGCTATCACGAATTTTCTTTTGGAAACTGAATATCTTGAATGATTGAATTCGAATTATTTGAAATGTTTTTCCATATAGAAGTGGTTCATATCAATTTTGTCACAGGAATCAGTTAGAGTTCCAAAGTCGCTCTTGTTTAGCCGTTAATCTTTTAACTTGTAGACAATAATTATTCGACTTCCGTTGGGTGTCTTGAAAGTGCATCCGCCAAAATGTTTTCTTTTTGGGTATAGCTTCGATGACAAAGTCATATGGCTGAAGTAGAATCGAAAACCTGGCAAGTTTGGGGCTTTTGTGGTTAGAGCGTCGTAATGAAGCAACCGCCTTCTGGTCGGTTTGAATGGTAAAAGGCGCTCCCAACAAGAATTTTTCCAACCTTGTGATTGCCCAAACAACTGCCAGCAACTCCTTGTCAACAGTGGAGTATTTCGTTTCAGGCGATTTCAGTTTTCTTGAAATATACATAGTCGAATGAAGTATATCGTTGTGATATTGAAGTAGGCAAGCTCCGATACCGTAATTACTGGCATCTGTTCGAAGAAAAAACTTTTTGTGAACATCTGGCAACCGTAAAATTGTTGCCCTAGAGACGATTGTCAAAATGTTATTAAATGTTCTGTCACAGTCTGTTGTCCACGTAATTTTATTTGGTTTGTCTTGTTGCAATAATGAAGACAAGACAGCAGTGATTGAAGACAAATTGGGAACAAATCTGCTATAATACTGGACAAGATCCAGTAGACTTCGAACTTGTTTTTTTATTTTGTGGGACTGTTAACTTTAAAATTTTTGATACATTGTGGGGAATGGTTTTGATACATCCAGACCCTATAATATGTCCAAGAAAAGTTATTTCGTGTAAAGCTATTTGCATTTTACATGGTCTAGCTGTTAAGTTGTTAGATCTTAAAATGTCTAATACTGAAGTTAATCCTAACATGTGTTCATCAAATGAAGGACTAAATAGACAAATATCATCAATATATGTGATAATGTCAGATCTATCCGCCAAAATTTTTTGCATCATGCGAATGAACGTGGCTGGTGCATTCATTAGCCCAGAAGGCATCACATTCCACTGGTAAAGACCTTGTGGAGTCGAGAATGCTGTATAGTATTTGGCTTGTTCTGTTAAGGGAATCTGCCAATATCCCTTGGTTAAATCGATTTTTGTAAAATATGTTGCTGTAGAAAGACGAGTAAGTAGATCGTCAATAAGAGGGTTAGGTTCACTGTCTGTGACCGTCTGTGCATTAAGTTTTCTGTAGTCAACGCAAAGACGTATATTATTGTCTTTTTTTCTAACAATAACTAACGGTGATGAAAACGGTGAGTTACTGTTTTCTATTATTCGTAATGCTAACATCTGATTAAGTTCCTGTGAAGTTTTATCTTGATAGTGAATAGGAACTGAATAAGGACGGAGTTTTATAGGTGTGTCATCCTTCAGTATAATGTCATGAGAAATGACTGATGTACGACCCGGTATATCAGTCAAGACATCAGAATATGTCTCTAAGATTTTACAAACTGTAGTATGTTCTTGAGATGTTAATGAAGAAGAAATAGTGACATCTCTCCATGATTCAAAAGATTGTAATTCAGGTATAGGAAATGACATGTGGATTTCAGGAAATGATGATTCCTCTTCCTGAATCACCGAAAGATTAGAATATTGGCAAGAACCAGTAGCTTGATTGTCTAAATCCTGAAAAATAGATTGTAGATGTTGAGGACGAGTGAAGAACTCTTTCAGCATGTTTATGTGGTAAATTTTTTTCTGACCTTTAATGTCCAGTATGTAGTCGACGTCAGAAATTCTGTCTACAACCTTATATGGACCGTTCCAAGTGATTAACAGTCTATTGTCCTTTTTTGGGAGTAATACGAAAGCTTCGTCACCAGGAAATAACTGGCGTAATCGTCTATTTTTATTTTGGAACTGTCTAGATTTATCTTTTGCTGCTTCTGAGGAAGATGTTGCTCTTTGACAAGCATCTATGATTTGTCTACGTAAATTAATAACGTATTCATAAGATGACTGGGTTTCCTGAGTCATCTTAGAGTCGAGTAGTAAGTCTTTGATCAGTCCCATAGGACCTCTTGGTGGAACACCAAACACTAACTCGAACGGAGAGAAACCGGTTTGTTCATTCGGAACCTCTCTGTATGCAAACAAAACTGCTGGGATAGCCCTGTCCCAGTCTTGAGGGTTATCAACTGTAACTTTATGCAATAACTGTTTAATGGTGCGGTTGAGTCTCTCAACTGCGCCATTACTCATGGGATGGTACACACTACTGAAGTTTCTCTCTATATTAAGAGTTCTCATAACCTCTTTCATTGCGTCAGACACAAATTGGAGCCCATGATCCGAAAGTAATTTACTTGGGAACCCAATTCTAGAAAATATTAGGAACAAAACATCAGCTATGTCTGATGTGGTTATATTTTTAAGAGGTATGGCCTCTGGCCATCGTGTACATAAGTTGATACACGTTAATATATATCTGTGACCTCTTGCAGTTGGTAGAAGTGGACCAATAATGTCCGTTGCCATTTTATCAAAAGGCCGCACCGATATATCACATGCCTGAATGGGAGCATTATGGAACGCTCCACGAGACTTGACTTCCTGGCAAATTACACTGGAACGTACATACGATGATACGTCTCGTGATATTCCCGGCCAGAAAAAAGACAACACTCGAGACCGTGTGCGAGTGTAGCCCATATGACCCGCGCATTGGGAGTCATGTGCATGCCGTAATATGTATGTTCGTAAAGGAGATGGTACCATGACCTGTTGTTTCAATTTATCCTGGTCCATACAATTTCTAAGTAAGATACCGTTTTTAATAGTGAACCAATGCTTAATCTTATTGTTGACAGCAATGTCATCATACTTGTTTACCAATGTAAAAAATTTCTTTAAAGAATTATCATGCCTTTGTTTGAGAGCAAACGAGTCTCTGTCAATTACCGATTTAGGTTCATTGTCAGTACAATCATCCACTTTGATACTTGGAGTATTCTCTTTTATTAATTCCTGAGCCTGAGCTCGTGTTGTTACCGCATTGGCCATAGCCAAGTTTACTCTTTCCCATTCTGAGATTTTCTCAGGTGTGCAGTCCTTGCTGCCGTGGATACGTCCGATTGTGAGATCAGCAATAGGACTCTGAAGTAAACATACTTTAACTTGACCTGAAAAAAATAGGGTGTTAACTGATTCCGTACGCAAGATCTAATAATAGACGCAAAGGCCGAACGCTGTAGACGTAAGATCTTTTAAAAGACGCTGATTTATTTCATTGTTTCTTTCTATTCTGATATTTTATACTGCCCGGAATTTATCTCGAACGGAAGTAAACACAAAACTGGGCAAATTTCAACAAGCTTCAACGTCTTTTATTTGCGTTTGAACGGATTTTTTCACATTTATCTTCATCTTTAATCGTGTTTTGTCGTATCGCCATAATGGCCGAAAAACACACAGGATATGTTACTAATATGTGAACAGTGAACAAACTGTGTGATCAACCATAACTTTCTTACTTTTTCTGTGTTTCTAAATGGATTACCTGCACAAAGAGAGCAGTGAAACTGTATTGTGATAACAATTTATGTTACAAGTCTTACGTAAGTCGAAAATTTGTGTTCAAAATTTCAAGTTATCTTTTTTCCGTGTACATGTTATCTGTTATAACATAAACATAACATAAAATTAGCTAGAAAGGCATATGGATTTATATTGTTCATCCAATGTACTTTAATTTGATATATAATATGTTATACTTAACTCATGATTAGACACACATTGTCAGTAAACGTAAATTATGTATGTGTAAATTTTTGGGGCTTAAAAATAATTCCGTCCAGAGCTGAAAATAATTACGTACGGAATCAGTTAATATCTATAATTGCCGTGGGATAATATTCAGTGGTCCCACGAAAAGTTATACAACGTACACACTCATTAGTAGCATAGCGAGGATGTACTAGTGATTGCCGGATGCCGATCGTGGTTGATCCGGAATCTCTTAACACTGAAATTATGTTTCCATTGAACAGTCCTTTATTAAAAATCAGTGTCCCAGTTCCATCATTTGCAGTGAGACTAATTGCAGGAATAGTCTGTGTAATTCTCATAGGCAATTGGCTGGACTTCTGAAAAATAGCATGGCATTGTGGACAAACATTTGCCACATTATTATCAACAACACAACATGACGAAGATGAATGCGTTGGAACATCACTATTATGAACAATTGGGGTTGCATTGTTAGTCAATGCTGCCCCTGCAGTATGATCAAATTTATTTTGATTTCTGGAGATAGGACGTTGTCTGTTATGACTACCTGAATGATCATTATTATTATTATTACCTCTGCCATTAAAACTCTTATTTCTTAGTCTGTAATTGTTATTACTATTATTATGCCACTTGTTATTACTATTATTGGCATTACCATTAAATGATTTATTTCAATTTGATTTGTTTTGATAACTATTTTTATAACTAAATTGAGGTGACTGGTTTCTAAACTGTTGTCTACCCCGGTTAAAATTCCCATTATTGTAAGAATGATTTAGTCCTTGATAATCATTGTAATTATTTCTTCTATTTGAAAAATTTCTGTCAAGGCTATGAGCTCTTGATCTTTCAAAACCATGATATGCCATATTGGAGGCAACTGGAAGTGGTTCCCTTACTTGTGTATTGGATATGCTACTATTGGGATGAGCAGTGCAGTAATTTATTGCCATTTTTTCTAGTTCCTCTAAAGTCGGAGGTTTACGTTCCTGTAAGAAAGAAAAGAATGGTGAACTTACAGAAGATAGGACCTTATCCCTAAGGATTAAATCAACCAACTTGTCATAAGATTTTTCCACACCAGCAAGTTCGACCCATCTGTTGAATGTTTTGCGTATATTCGCAACGAACCCTGTAAAGTCTTTATTTGATTCTGGCAGGAGAGTTTTAAATTTAATCCTACATCCCTCCTCATCCAAATGAAATCGACATAGTAATAAAGCCTTAATGGCATAATCACCAGCTATTGTTGGATCAACATTCTGAGCTGCGCTTGCAAGTGCACCATCTAAAAATTCACTAAGTTTTAGTGCCCATGCAGTTTTATCTAATTTATTAACCTCACAAATCTTCTCAAAACGTAAAAGCCAGGCCGATAAATCATCAACATTCAATCAGAATGTCAGTAATTTGAAGTGATAATTGCTTCTAGTTTGGTTAGGTGCAGACATATTTTGGGAATTATCACTATGGCTAACAGTAGCATTTTGTGCCTGTAATTTCGCTGTTTCCAACCTGGTAAGTGCCAACTCTTTTTCTTGTTGTCTTATAATTTCATCTTGCTTCCTTTTATTTTCCTCTATTTCTCTTATTCTGTTTTCTTTTTCAATCTCTTCCCTTTCCTGTTTTGCTATCCTTCTTGCTTCTCTGGCCTCACGTTCTTCTTCTTGACGCTTCAATTCAGCTTTTTGTTTTTCTAATCTGGCCTCATGTTCTTCTTCTTGACGCTTTAATTCAGCTTTTCTTTCAAGTTCCTCTGCCTTATATTTCACAAGTTCCGCCACTGCGTATGCTTCTAGAGCTTCTCCTCTTTTTCCAAAATCTTTACCAATTTTAACAAAATGGTCTAACGTAAGCATTTTGTAATTTAATAATCTATTTATTTAATCAACTATCTGTATTAATCAACAATATATATTACCATCAATTACCTATGTGTGCCCAGTGGCCAACGTAGTATTATGAATAGATTAATGTACCAAGTATTATCCACTATGCCTATTATATTCAAGGCAAACCCTCACTTTATAAGTATTTATCCATATATAATGCTATCATGCCCTAGTCATGATGCATAAAATGCATAAGCAATCGTGAATTGGACTAATACTGCAAATTGTTGCAATTAATTTATCAAGTCCATTTTCTTTTTTTTTTTTGGAAATTAATCAAAATATTTATATTGTAGTATTACCTAATTAATTTACACTATTATTATTATATACTCAATTTATAAGTTAATAAATACAAGACAATTAGTCAACTAAAATGTTACAAGACATTAGCACATCACAATTGACAAATGCAAACGAAAAAATGATTATATTGAAACAAGCGAAAATCGGAAGTAAATGTTAAGAAGAAAAACTAAATCTAGGTTACAACACATACACATTAAATGATGACGTCACAGGACTCATAACTGACAAATATTTTATAATTATAAAATAAATGATAGGCAGATTAGAATGAACGGGATAGTTTACGAACAAGTTACGAAATGAATAAAATGAAACTCAATACGGCAAAATTACTATAAATATAACTTTACTTTACAACTAAAACATCTAAGGTCGAATAACTTCAGAAGCAAACACAGTATGCTGCTGGTAGATCTCAGCTGATGTTTCGCTAATGGAATTACTCAACGAGACAATCAATGACAAACGAAACATAAAACAATTAATTGCAGATAACATGCCCGAATAAAATGAAGTGGACTACACCTAGTTTTGATGAACCGACAAAGGTTTCAACATTCACTTATCTTTTTGCGCCCAGTGATCTTCTTCAGTTAATGCCAGTATGCATCAACGGCCAACCAGGTACAGTGAGCTGAACTTCATCGTTTTGACGGGGTTTCCTCTTGATATTCTCCTTGCATCGATACTTGTAGCAGGACATTAGATTTGACTTTCGTAAAGCTGCCAACGGTTGTCATTGACTCGGTCGAAAAGGGTGATGACGTATATTTGACCTCTAGTCATGCGCAGTGTGTCATAAAGTCATGTGAATGTATTGTAAACGTAAACAATCATGTTGCGAAGAAATTTGTCGCTAGATCTAACCTGATGAAGGAGAAGATTTTCGTATCCCCGAACTGGCCTACCAGTTCTCTGATACAGACGATCCGGTTAGCATAGCATGTCTGTGATCAAAGTATCAGGGAAGCTGCTTTAGACAGTGGAATATCGAATGAATAAATAATGTTCAAAATCGCTGTCCATGACTGGATTGTTCTGGTTCTCATTCATTGATTATTATCGTGCTGTAATTATTTGAAACGCGAATGTGTGAAAAGGATAACTAACAAGTGAATCGCTCAATGATCAACTTAATAAGTCCGCCTTGTTAGAGTCCACGAGAAAACAGTTTATTACGGAAGAACACACATATTTGGCGACATCATTAATATAGTTCATGGTAAGCATATATGACAAATTGAATACTTGCAAACATCCTATTATGGGTCCATGTCGTACTTGAAAAACTGTCAAACGAACATCATGGCTATATACTCGCGCTGCTGGGTTTCAGACAACCGGTAGTGAGCGCATGTGTCTTGACGAGAATGAATCAACTACTTAATCATTTATCTCTTCATCAATTACAATGGACTGACCCGTGTCCGTACTTGACTAAAATATATATATGTGCAGTAGCATCATGCACAACCCTGGAAGGGTAACAAAATCCGTCTTCACTGCTTGACGGTCAATACAAAAGGGGTACTGTAACCTAGTCACCAAGCGTGACCATATCGACGCTAACACGTCATGACTTGACCGTGCATTTCGCGTTCATAACTCCGTAAAGTATAAAGATCAATTTATATTAATTCCATTGACCCTAAACATGCGCACTGCCAATTCTAGTAGACGCCATTAATAAAACTACTGTAACACCAGTCAAGCTGTACATTTTTGCCATGCAATGTACATTTTTTTATACTTTTAGCAGTGTCCGTCTGTACAAAGGATGTTGTATGCATTTTCTCCCAAAAAAAAATTTTTAATTTAAAAAAATTTTTTTTAATATTTTCCAACCAAAGTTATTTTTAATCACAAAATATTTTGTAGCCTAGGTTTTTTTAAACCATTTTGTTTTTTAATCCCGGGAATTCTCTGCATCTGTTTTTAAAATGACGTCTCTCCAAGCAATCAATCAAATCCTTTGATTCCCAACAATTTGGCAGTAACTTTGAATTTGGCCTCAAACATGTAGGGCTTTCAGCCTGACATGACATATTTTTAAAGTTATGTCATCAACCATGCTTGTGACTACCCCTAAACACCATTTTTGAAAAAGCTAAGCATTTGATGTTGTGTTCATGATTTTATGGTTGAAATGAAGCACTGTTGGCCCATTATAATAATAATAATAATAAATTCTTTAAGCGCCAAACACGGCGCATAAGGCAGAAACCAGCGCTCTCCAGGTTGTTCGTTGTGACGCCACTCCTCTTAGCTCTTGCACATTATTTAGGCCCAACGTTCTTCCTTCTCTTATTATTGTTCTTCTGAGTGTTTCTTTTGGTCTTCCTTTTTTTTCCGCTTACCCTCAGGAACCCAAGTGAGCGCCTGTAGTGGTATTCTGTTGTTTTGCATTCGTAGGACATGACCGATATATGACCATCGTCTTTTCCTTATATAGTCGGAGACATATTTCTGCCTAGAGTCTTCTCTTATTTGTCGATTAGTCTTGAATTCTTTCCAACTGATGTTCATGAGTTTTCTAAGACATTTGTTCTCGAATGTATTCAGCTTGTTCTCCAATGATTTTGTTATTTTCCAACTCTCACAGCCGTATGTTAACACTGAGATAACATTTGAATTAAACAGACGAAGCTTGGTATGTATATTCAATGATCGTAATTTCCAAATGTTAGATAATCTATTGAAGGCGCTAGCTGTCAAAGCAATTCTAGTATGGATTTCTCTTGTTGTGTCACCATCCTGAGTCATTTTACTGCCTAAATAATTGAAACTTTCAACTTTCTGTAGTTTTTTCCCCGTTCAAGATGATATCAAAGGTCTCGTTAGAAAAGTTCATAGCTTTAGTTTTAGAGGCATTTATTTGGAGACCAATTTTAACCGAGAGATGACACAAATTATTTATTCCTTCTTGGGATTGTCTTGGTGTTGAACTTAAGAATGCTACATCATCTGCGAAATCCAGGTCCCCCAGGAATTTTCCATTTGTCCATTTTATACCCAATTGTTCATTGTGGGTATAGTTTCTCATAACCCAATCAATAGCTATTCCAAAAAGTAGTGGTGACATAATACAGCCTTGTTTCACACCTGTTTCTACTGTAAACCATTCTGTATTCCCTTTATTTGTTCTAACACAACATCTTGCATTGTCATATAGCGCTTTGATTATATTCACATATTTTGTTGGAAAACCATAGATTGTAAGTATCTTCCACAATGATGGGCGGTGTAGACTATCAAAGGCTTTTTGAAAATCGACGAAGGTGATAATAAGTGGCGATTGCCTTTCCACTGATTCTTCTATAATTGTTCTTAGTGTGAATATTTGATCAATACATGATCGTTTCGGCCTGAAACCCGCTTGTTCTTCTCTGATCTTTTCGTCAGCATGCAATTTAAGTCTTTCTAACATCATGCAACATAATAATTTTCCAGGTACTGATAATAGAGATATACCACGCCAGTTATTACAGTCTGATAGATCACCTTTCTTCGGTAACTTTACAATAATACTGTCTTTCCATTGTTGTGGTGGTTGTTCTTCTCTCCATACTTCATTTATAATATCTAAAATTCTCAAGAGGTTGTTGTCATTAACTGCTTTAATCATTTCCCCTGAAATTTCGTCAACTCCAGCAGCTTTAAAATTTTTTAATCTTTTAACGGCTTGTTTGATCTCGTCCAGCGTGAATTCATCGCAAGTTATTGGCAAGGTGGTTGTGGATGTTTCATTATTAAAATCAGGTGTTACTGTTGGTGGTGGTCTGTTTAGCACCTCCATGAAGTGCTCAGCCCATCTCTTCATTTGTTCTTTTTCTGTTGGTATTGAATTCCCTAATTTACCTTTAACAGGTGTTTCCATAGCAGTAGGCTGGTGACATAGTTGTTTTGTAATTTGATAAAGGCACCTACTATTACCAGTTCTTGCAGCATTTTCAGCTTCTACGGCCAGTTCATTGATGAAATGTCTTTTATCTCTTCGAGTTTTTGTCTTCACTTCTTTATTTAACAAGTTATAAGTTAGTTTGCAAGATTCAACTGCATTATGTGTACTTGCCGCTAGTAGTTTAAGTTTTGCTGTTTTCCTTTCTTGTATTTTATCCCAAGTATCTTCTCTCATCCATTTTTTCTTTTTATGTACTAGGTATCCGGTGGTCGCTACAGCTGCTTCTGTCATTGCTGTTCTCAGTTGTTCCCATTTAGTATCGATTGTCTTGGTGGTGATATCGTTGTCAATTTTGCCAAAAGCATCGAAATAGTTGTTCATTTTGACATTATATTCCTTCTTTATATCATTTGATTGCAGTCTGTGTACATCTATTCTTCTATTTTTATTCGGTTGGTATAACTTCTTCAGTTTAATTCTCATTTTAGCTATGCAGAGGTTATGATCGCTTCCGATCTCTGCACCTCTGTATGCTCTGACGTCTTGAACTGATGAGCGAAATTTAGCGCTTATGCAGAAGTGATCTATCTGGTTCTTAGTTCTGCCATCAGGTGAATTCCATGTTATCTTGTGGATATTCTTATGTGGAAAGATGGTGTCTGCCACAACGAGGTTTGATATTTCACAAAGTTCTAGAAGTCTTTCGCCATTTTGATTCATACAGCCTATGCCATGAGTACCGAGATATCTTTGTACTCCATCGTTGTTGTCACCTACTTTGGCGTTAAAATCACCCATGACTGCTATTATGTCATGCTTGGGTATTGTGTTGATGGTACTTAGAAGTGCTTCATAGAAGTCATCTTTTGTGGTATCAAGAGCGTCGTTAGTTGGTGCATAACATTGTACAATTGAGAGCTTGAAAAATCGTGTCTGAAATCTAGCTAATATTAGCCTCTCATTGATAGGTACCCAGCTGATAAGCGATGCTGCTGCTTTCTGTGTCATTAGGATGGCTACTCCCTCTGTGTGACGATTATCATTACTACCAGAGTATATAATTTGCTTTTTTTCTTCTGAAATATATTTTATGCCCTTCCCCGTCCATCTACACTCGCTGACACCCAATAAGTCCAACTTATAATTATCCATTTCTTTAATTACTTCTTCCAATTTTCCGTCTTGATACATAGTTCTTACATTCCAGTATCCAATTTTAGAAATCTCCTTAGCCCCCAAGATATTAGAGTGAGTCATGTTTACTGTCGAGCCTGGTTCTGTTTCGGTAACAATAGCTTGTTTTACGATAGTGAATTGTTAACTCACTGATCAACCCTCCGATCCAACCGACCGATTCGAGGGTTTCGAGGTCAGTTATAGGAAAATATCTACACCACTAGATACTCTGGTGTATCTCTTATTCTATAATTTAACATAACATGGTGATATCCATCGAAATATACATATTCCTGATGTTTTTCTTTCGGCGTCTAAGGTGAGAAACGAATTTCACCTCCATCTTGGAAGGGTAGATAACTCCCATTATGCCCAGTTGTTTATTGTTTATTATGAATTTGATTACGGATTTATAATGGTAAGTTGGAAGTTTATTCATTATTTTTAACATACGATGTTGTCCGTTTTTTGTGTGTGTTGGATTTGTTATGTATCAATAAGATGGGTTAGGGGTAGGATGCTAGGCAACATCTTTGTTTAAGTGCATTCAAGCTGCTGACAAATCCGCAAACTAAACAGGCGACAGTGCAGTGTAGTAGACCTAAAGTAGAATTACTACAGTAACTGCTCCGAAATCAATTCTGTAGGTGGGTGCATAATTGTCTGTTATTATTGATTTTATTGTTTGTTTTAAAAGTCTGATATGAATGTTTTCTTCCACGATATATTTGTTTATTTGTAGATCAGGGGTAGGTTTAGGGTTAAGGTTATCGTCATGTAATGTGTTTCTTGAAGTACATCATTGGGATAGGCATCAAGAAATAAAATCGCGAAATACAGTTACACGAGGCACTTTGGTTAAATTAGTCAGCAAAGTTGATTATACGCATGTGCAATTATCGTCAGTTATTACTGCATTTGTTTTGTTTTTTAAAATGAATAAATTTACTTTTATTATTATATTAGCACGATCAGGGTGTTTGCACACGTTATTACGTGTAAAAAATTGAGGTGTACTTGACCTTTTTGGCAGAAATAAAGAAAAGGGGTACGAGTTCTTCGATACCGTTGAAATAATTCATCAAAATTATAGTTGGGATATTGGGTTAGGTTTGTGATTCCTAAACCTAACCCTTTACGTGCCCAACCCCTCTCCTTTTTACTGCGTCTCTAAATTTGGTTGAAATGAAGAACAATGGGCTATCTGTTTGATATGGCCTTAAAAAAAAAGAATTCAGAAATGAAAGTTTATAGATATGGTCAGAGGTCATAGTAGTAGTTGCTGTATTTTATGCAAGGGATGAAATCCTTAATTTATAACTAGCATAATAATGACCGTTTTTTCATTGGAATAATGGTAGGGCCATGCATTTTCAGAGCACATCAATTTACAACTAAAGCTGTACTAGGATATTTTTTTTGCTTTTAAACATGGTAGAGTTTTGTCTTTATTTTTATTAAATAATTATATATATCACCACAGTTATAATCTTCTTCCTTCTTCCTCGTTTGTCCTGAAAAGGACGGTTGTTGCGTTGTGTCTGTTTACGCCGGAGCTGTGATATCTGCACCTTTCGGTCAACACATCCGACTTCAGCACGGCAGTTTTTGGGACCGGGTTTGCCTTCCCTCTGCGATCCCTACTCTCTCAGCCAGACTGCAGTGATGCAGACTGTTTGCAGGACCACCACGTGGAGGTGGAGTAGGGTCTTAGTTAGCACTGGTTCGCTGACTCTGATGCAAGCAGTCAAGCTATGGGTCGCTGACTGCATTCTCTATTGCTGCATCTTTGGGTCCCAGTTATATTCTGACTTCTGTTATAAAGTTATTGATTTTCTGGTGCATTTTACAAAACTTAACACAAACATCACCATGTTTTGAAGGCTGTGGTAACTTTAAGGGATATAATACATATTTTAAATGATTATCACTCACAGCATTTCTAATACATATAAAGAACAGCATGAGATTTTATTAGTATGTTTTATATCGCACTAATTCAAATGTCAACTTAATTAGTATATGTCATTCTAAAACAGTATTGCGTTTAATATATTTTTTTGCGTAAGGTTTTTTGAGTGTTTGTAAGGGTTTTACTGTTCCAGTGACAGGTTTTTGTCTCATGAGGTTGGCAAGTATGATCAGATATACAATTTCTGGCATAGTTTATCTCAACATTAGCAGATAGTTTATCATTACCAGAACTTAATTCTTAAAGACCAAATTTAGTTCTTTCATGCTACCTACCTCTACATTCATTTTGTTGCAAACTGATACCTGGCACAAAACTGAATTATATGCAAACATATGTAAAAAGTAATACAGCATACTCTATAAGAAGCTCCTCAAACTAACCTTACAACAAGTTAAAGATAGGAACTACTGATGAGTGTGACTGTGGCACCGATAAAATGATTGCTGAACATCTGCTTCAAAGGTGCCCAACATATGAGGAACAGAGAAAGTGCATATGACCAATACCATTCCTGGAGAAAATCTACGGAGATATCAACAGCCTCAGGCTGACCACTGCTTTCTTTGAACTGATTCAAGTTGACATCTGAGGGTGAACTTTGAACTGATTCAAGTTGACATCTGAGGGTGAACGAAGAAGAAGAAGAAGAAACTAACCTTAAAACTCAGTGTATATACTCAGGCACTACCATACATTTCACGTCTGTGAAAGCTGTTGACATTCACCCCAGGCAACTCAAGTGTTAGCTTTCATAAACTAATAACCTACACAATCTTTCTTTCCTACTTTTTTCCCAGGTCAAGACCTAAAGTTCCTGTCAACCGTTCATTCAGTCACAACTCTCATCATGTGACCTTTAATCTATGAGATTGACATAGTCGTACCATCCAAACATCTGAAGGCTCAGCAATATTTGCTTGCTAAACTAAATTAAACATTACTCAGCTATTGCTCACACAAATTACAACACTACAGCCAATCAAACTGGCTTCCTACAATGCATCTGTAGTGGTGTTGATGGTATTGTATGATGGTGTTATTACTACATGTACATTGTATGAGGCCAGCTGTGAAGGCTCCTGAGATAAAATGTAGTTGAGAATTGTCAGAAGGCCTTTCTTGCTACCACTACGACCTCACACTTAATTTTTTTTTCTTAATGAATGTGGCTACGTAAAGTGTCTAGGGTAATGATGTGTACTGTGGTGTGATAGTTATAAATATACCCATAGATATTTAACAAGACTAATAAGATTAACAAGTGTTAAAATACACTGAACTAACTCACGTGTGTAAAGTTTTTGATATAATTATATTACATTTATTGGTTCTGGATCAAGTTTTATGTGACCAGAACTTGTTTTAAAAGAAGGATTTAAAATTTATGAAAAGTATGCATGGAATGTTACATAATAAATTCAAGAGTGTACATATTTAAGTACTAGACTAGTTAGTTTTATTAAAATGTTCGAGTAGTCATCTCTTTGGGAGGATAGTTACTGTTTGTGCTGTTGGGGTGGCCTCATCACACCTGTCTATATTGACTACACAGTGTCCAGAAAAAGGTGGGAATTTTTATGGGGATATTAGTCACTACCAATAGTTGGTGAATGTCCAGCAGACCAGAGGCTCACTCATCTTTTTGTAGCTCTGGTGCTGAAAACTTGCGGTCCCACCTCTCCGTGCTGGCGGACAATAATGGTGGTCTCTGTCACAAGAACTGCACAGATACACTCGAGTAAAGTCACCCACCGAATAGACTCTGCTTTGTTGTCGATAGAAACTCACAGCTCTGCAATCAAAGTATGGGCTACGTGTCAAAATCTATTCTATACCCACGTCTGGACACCACACTGACACAACAACCACATCATACAGACAGGTCAGATCTCTCTGACCAAACAGCACAGTTACCATGGTGGGTTTACATCAGATAGATCCTCCCAGACTATAGATTCTGAAAAATATTTATTAGTTGTCGGCCCTAAAAGAAGATAGGTAATCTGTTTCAACGCTTGATATATCTTGCATAATCCTTGCTGTAGTTTATGTACCTTGTTGGTCCCTAGACCCTGACTTGGGCGGGGGGGTCTAGAGCAACTCCCTACTTGTTTGTAAGGCTAGATTTTGATATGGCAGTATCAAATCACTCGAACATGAAACAATATTCAAAATATATAAAGAAATAATTTCAATCTTACCAGATTATGAATACATAACACAGAATTGCTAGCAAAACTCAGCTGAGCTGCTGGCTATAGTATGGCGTCCCTAAATTTATTCACTGTCTTTCATATGGGAAAACACCACACTTTAAAATCTGTGTCTAACACTGAACAATTATTGAAGAATGACCCCACTTTCGCGTCTGAGCGCTAATGATATGATTGTCTGTGGCCAATCACTGCCTAGTTGTACTTTAAATTTCAAATTTCTACACTAAAGTCATTTCAGTCATGCTTCAGTCAAGTATGGATGGTTATCTGTTAGTCTGTCCGTCTCTACTTGTGTTTCTAAAAAAAATGTGCTTGATTTTTGAAGCAACCTTTCTCTCCCCCTTAAAATTTTGTCGTAAAAAGTTATATTTAGACACAGCTACCGCTCAAAAACCCTCTCCTCCATAATAAGTAACTTTGAACACCTGTTCCCAAGGTCGTGTTTTTGTGTGCAAATAACGACACTTTTTATTCAAGGCAGTCTGTCGATGATGTAAACTACACTGTCTTTTTTCATTATCTTCAATATTATCTATCCGTTTGTAAATTTAAGAACATATTAGTTCACTGCTCAGAATAGGCCATCCGGCCAGCTAATTTTTATATTCCTAACATTAATATTAAGAAAAATTACTTTTTAAATTTTTGTAATTTTCCTACCATCCGCGTTCTGCCGCTCAATTCAAATCAAAATCTTAGTATCGCAAAAGCGTCCATTCCGTACCTCGTGTCAATTTGGGGGACGTGAATTTTTTACTTTCCTCCATCCCCCCCAATTGCGTCTCCTTAGCCTTTCCAGTCATATTTTTTTTTCTTTTGATCCGCCGTTCCCCTCCTGTCTAGCAAGTCAATTTTATGGAGGGTGATGACCCGCGGTCTAGGCGATCATGTACATCAGCAGCCTACGCATTATGTTTTTATCCTTAAATGTTATCTTTTGAGTATTTTACCGTTGTATCTCTGTCAATTTCACTACACATCTCCCCACTTGAAAACATGCCTATGGCAAGTTCCAAAACCAGCGATACACATAGGTAAAATTACTCCTCACGTCTGCCACTACTCTAATTTTGATCACAGGGGTGCCGACTGAGGAAATCTGCACCGACATTCAATTTGCCTGGGATATATTGGATACTGAACTGATAAGGTTGAAGCAATAAAGACCACCTCAGCAATCTTGCGTTTTCATGCTTAGCCTGAGACAAGAACACGAGAGGCTGATGATCCGTCTCCACCACAAATGTCCTACCATATAGATAGATTTGAAACTTCTTTATTGCCCAGATTAATGCTAAACATTCTTTTTCGCTTGTGGAGTATCCTTGTTCCGCCTTATTCAATTTACGGCTTGCATAAGCGACTGGTTTCAGTTCCCCATCAGGTGAAGATGATCTTTGCAACAAAGCCCCTCCGAGTCCCACATTACTTGCATCGGTTCTTAAGACAAAGTCCTGTGTCAAATCAGGCAGTTTGAGAATAGGCTTGCTAGTGAGTTTTTCTTTTAACTCTTGGAACGCTAGTTCACATTGTGCAGTCCAAATAATTTTATCTGGAAGTCCCTTGCGAGTCAGATCAGTCAGAGGAGCACAAATAGCGTTAAAATTCTTGATGTATTTCTGATAAAATCCGCATAACGACACGAATGATCGCACGTCCTTCTTTGTTTGCGGCCTAGGTGCTCTCTGCAGTTTTTTCCAAGTTCTTAGGATCAGGGGTCATATTACCCTGATATACAGTGTGCCCCAAGAATTCCAACTCTTTGCATCCAATACAACATTTTGTTGGCCTAGCAGTTAAGTTCGCCTCCCGAAGTCTATCAAACAACATCTCCAGAGCTTCAATGTGTTCTTCAAATGTCTCTGTGGCGACGAGTATATCATCCATGAAATTCGTGATACATGGGTTATTCAGGGGGGTCCAACAATTTTCGCATCATCCTTGAAAACACACTCGGAGCATTTTTCAGTCCGAATGGTAGCATATTGAATTCATAATGTCCATCCGAAGTGCTAAAAGCCAAATAAGGTCTCACTTCAGGCTTCACTGGGATCTGGTAATAGCCTTTACTAAGATCCACTTTTGAAAAGTATTTTGCCTTGTTCAGTCTGGCAAATAACTGTTTTGTGTCTGGTAATGGATCCACTTGTCCTTCTGTGACAGCATTCAGTTTCCTGTAATCTATGCACAGTCTGTGTTCCCCAGACGGTTTCCTCAACAAAACGACACTAGAACTAAAAGATGATTCACTGTGCGAAATAATCCCCTCCTTCAACAAATACTCTATTTCTTCCTTCAATGCCTTCTCCTTCGCGAACGGAATAGAATAGGCTCTCATACAGATTGGGTTTGAGTCTACCAGTTTCATGTCATACTGTAGCAAATTTGTATGGCCTGGTTTATCTGTTAATACATCTGTATGTTCCTCCAGAACCTGTTGAACTCTCTCCCTCTGATTTTTAGTCAGGTGCTTACTGACTTTTACCTGTGCTGCGGTTTCACAAGGATGTAATGGGTATTCATGTGAGGTGAGTGGTTCCTTTTGCATCTGGGTTGCAATAGCTAAGGTCAATAAGGGGGTGCTTTCCTGGAGTGGTCTGTCCAGATACTTCTTTAGCAGGTTTACATGATAAACTTTTTCCTTCCCCTTTTTGTCAATTTTATAGTTTGTTCTAGACACCTTCTCTAGAACCGTATATGGACCTTGCCAACCGATTTGTAATTTATTCTGGCTTCCCGGTAGTAGAAGCAGCACCTTCTCTCCGACTGCCAGTTCCCTGTCCTTTGCCTTCCTATTAAAATATGCTGCATGTTTCTTCCTGGCTTGTTTCAAATTATCATTTGCCAGTTTCCATCCAGCTTTCAAACGAGTGGTCAGTTCGTTCACGTATTGATACGATGAGGTAACAGTCTCTTCCGCCTTCTCATCTGTCCAGGTCCTTAATAGCGCCTCTAATGGACCTTTTATTGGCCTCCCAAATAGCAGAGTTGCGGGAGCCATCCCGGTTGAACTATGTGGTACCTCCCGGTACGCAAACAATGCGGCGGGCAGGAATTGATCCCACAGATCCGGTTTTTCGTGTGCCAGCTTTCTCAGGATAGAAATGAGAGTCCCGTTGAACCTCTCTACCTGGCCGTTCCCTTGTGGATGGTACGGACTACAATGAAAGTGCCTGGCTTGAAATAGCTTAAAAACTTCTTCCGTTAGTTTCCCCTTGAACTGAGAACCATTATCCGTCAAGATTTGATGCGGGAATCCTAATCGGGTAAATATTGTAAGTAGTGCCTCTGCTACATGTTTTGAATCAATTGATGGCAGGGCTACCGCCTCTCCCCACATAGAACAAGTGTCCACCAGAGTAAGGATGTAACTGTTCCTCCTCTTGGTCCGAGTGAGAGGTCCTACAATATCCACTGCAACCCTCTCAAAAGGTGTTCCCACTATGGGCATTTCCCCTAGAGTTGCAGGAGCAGTCCAGTGCTTTGGAGCTACCCTTTGACATTCTGGGCAGGATTTGACATATCTTTTTATATCCTCCGTTATCCCTGGCCAGAAGTAATGACAAGCTATACGCTGTCCTGTGGCGCTGATCCCCATGTGACCACTGAAGGGAATCGCATGCCCGAGTTCCATCACTTTATCTCTATATGAAGTGGGAAGAACCAGCTGGTTGTGACCATTTGTTCCAGTTCCGGCCTTCCTGTATAAGAGTTTGTTCTTCATGAAATATTCCCCCTTGCTCGGAGGTGTGTGGCATTTGGGTAATTTTTTAAAACATGGCTGGAGTGTCCTATCCTCAGCCTGCGCCTTCCTCATCTCCTCTGGATGAGCATTTATAGGTTCACCTTCTTCCTCCTTCTTCTGTGACCTGGTCTGCACTGTCGCCATGATCACAGGTTTCTCGGGATTCCCCAAGAAGACGTATCTACACCCCAATATCAGAGGGTAGATTGGTTCATCTATCACTGCTGCTCTGATTTCTCCTTCCACATAGCGAGTTTTCACCGTTATCCTTGCGATGGGAAGTGTCATGAGTGGTATGTCCTTAGTCGCCCCTTGTATTTCCACTGTTTCTGTGGTATACTGACTTGGGTCCACTAGGCTAGACTTCACAACTGAATCATAATCCAAACCTGTATCATAAAGGCACCTTATGGTGACCCCATTACAAATAACATCCTCACAAACTGGGGGGTGATAAGGTTCCTGTTGTCCCTTAGGATTAACCTTTACTCTTTGCGTCCCCGACTTCATTGCAGCAATGTTTGAAGGTTTCCTTCTACAAAATTCGGTGTTATGGTTATCCTTCTTGCACCATTTGCACCATCTTTTTCCTTGGTTCAACGGTTTTCTTTCATTGAACTTTTGGTCATTGAACTGTGAGTTTCTGTCGCGATAGTCATTTCTTTGCCGCTCAAAGTTTGTCCTACCCTTATTTCCCTGCTCTCTATTATCAAATTTATTAAATTGCTGTGGAGCTTTAAAATTGTCTATGTGCTTCTTCTTAGCACCACTTACCTCTGCCTGAGCTGCCTGATACCTCTCAGCAACATTTAAAATTTCCCCCAACTTCTCTGCACCTTGTTCCATGAGAAATTTTCTCATGTCTGGAGCCATGGACTCTCTCAATTGCTCAATCATGATCATTTCTTTAAGATCTTGGGTCTTCCCCAGAGCCGTCCATTTCTCCAAATAGGTTTCTAGTCTGGCAGAGAATTGGTGGTATGTCTCCCCAGACAACAGTTTGGCATTTCTAAATCTCTTACGATAAAATTCACCATTCTTCTCGTACCTTAATAACAAAGCCTGCTTTAACATGTCATAATTGTCTTGGTCTTCCCTGTTCATTTTGGCAAATACTTCATAAGAAGCACCCCTCAATCCCTGTGATAGCTTTAAACTCCACCTCTCTCTCTCTAACCCATATGTAGTAGCTAATAACTCAAAACGTCCCAGGTACCCCTCTATGTCATCGTCTTTCTCAACAAAATGGTCTAAATGAAACCCCATAGCTGAGTTTGAGGCTCCCATACTGGGCGTAGCATCTGAGGCAAAAGGGCTGGCACCATTTTCAGGGGCCGGGCCTTGTAATTCCAGCTCCCTTAGTCATAATTCGTGCTCCCTCTGCAACCTTCTATCTTCAGCCTCCCTTTCGGCAGTCAACCTTTTTTTCCTCTGCCTCCCTTTCGGCCTTTTTATCTTCTGCCTCCCTTTCGGCCTTTTTATCTTCTGCCTCCCTTTGCTGTCGTTTTTCTTCTGCCTCAATCTGCAGCCTCTTAATGTCTCTATCAGCCTCTAACCTCTTCTCTTCAGCTAACCTCCTTTCTTCCCGTTCAATATATTTATCACATTCAGCCGTTACGTATTGAATTAAAATTTGACCATCCATTCCCATCTCCTTCGCCGTGAGCACAGCAGCTGATCGGAACTTTGCTAGCTCAGCCATACTTTTCAGACAATATAATAATATACAAGCTAAATCTCTAACCAGTAAATACACCAAGTAATTCTTATGACTATTATCTAACTAACCAGTTAACTACTTAATTATTACTGGCTGTGAAGATTCACCAACTTTTATCTGCAGGGACACTTTTAATTTTAAAGGAAATTTTACAATTTATTTCCCTACTTTTATTTCTCCCACCAGGAGATCTTAATATTAATATTGGCTAATTATCCCTGGACAAGACCCCAATTTATGTAGTGGTGTTGATGGTATTGTATGATGGTGTTATTACTACATGTACATTGTATGAGGCCAGCTGTGAAGGCTCCTGAGATAAAATGTAGTTGAGAATTGTCAGAAGGCCTTTCTTGCTACCACTACGACCTCACACTTAATTTTTTTTTCTTAATGAATGTGGCTACGTAAAGTGTCTAGGGTAATGATGTGTACTGTGGTGTGATAGTTATAAATATACCCATAGATATTTAACAAGACTAATAAGATTAACAAGTGTTAAAATACACTGAACTAACTCACGTGTGTAAAGTTTTTGATATAATTATATTACATTTATTGGTTCTGGATCAAGTTTTATGTGACCAGAACTTGTTTTAAAAGAAGGATTTAAAATTTATGAAAAGTATGCATGGAATGTTACATAATAAATTCAAGAGTGTACATATTTAAGTACTAGACTAGTTAGTTTTATTAAAATGTTCGAGTAGTCATCTCTTTGGGAGGATAGTTACTGTTTGTGCTGTTGGGGTGGCCTCATCACACCTGTCTATATTGACTACACAGTGTCCAGAAAAAAGGTGGGAATTTTTATGGGGATATTAGTCACTACCAATAGTTGGTGAATGTCCAGCAGACCAGAGGCTCACTCATCTTTTTGTAGCTCTGGTGCTGAAAACTTGCGGTCCCACCTCTCCGTGCTGGCGGACAATAATGGTGGTCTCTGTCACAAGAACTGCACAGATACACTCGAGTAAAGTCACCCACCGAATAGACTCTGCTTTGTTGTCGATAGAAACTCACAGCTCTGCAATCAAAGTATGGGCTACGTGTCAAAATCTATTCTATACCCACGTCTGGACACCACACTGACACAACAACCACATCATACAGACAGGTCAGATCTCTCTGACCAAACAGCACAGTTACCATGGTGGGTTTACATCAGATAGATCCTCCCAGACTATAGATTCTGAAAAATATTTATTAGTTGTCGGCCCTAAAAGAAGATAGGTAATCTGTTTCAACGCTTGATATATCTTGCATAATCCTTGCTGTAGTTTATGTACCTTGTTGGTCCCTAGACCCTGACTTGGGCGGGGGGTCTAGAGCAACTCCCTACTTGTTTGTAAGGCTAGATTTTGATATGGCAGTATCAAATCACTCGAACATGAAACAATATTCAAAATATATAAAGAAATAATTTCAATCTTACCAGATTATGAATACATAACACAGAATTGCTAGCAAAACTCAGCTGAGCTGCTGGCTATAGTATGGCGTCCCTAAATTTATTCACTGTCTTTCATATGGGAAAACACCACACTTTAAAATCTGTGTCTAACACTGAACAATTATTGAAGAATGACCCCACTTTCGCGTCTGAGCGCTAATGATATGATTGTCTGTGGCCAATCACTGCCTAGTTGTACTTTAAATTTCAAATTTCTACACTAAAGTCATTTCAGTCATGCTTCAGTCAAGTATGGATGGTTATCTGTTAGTCTGTCCGTCTCTACTTGTGTTTCTAAAAAAAATGTGCTTGATTTTTGAAGCAACCTTTCTCTCCCCTTAAAATTTTGTCGTAAAAAGTTATATTTAGACACAGCTACCGCTCAAAAACCCTCTCCTCCATAATAAGTAACTTTGAACACCTGTTCCCAAGGTCGTGTTTTGTGTGCAAATAACGACACTTTTTATTCAAGGCAGTCTGTCGATGATGTAAACTACACTGTCTTTTTTCATTATCTTCAATATTATCTATCCGTTTGTAAATTTAAGAACATATTAGTTCACTGCTCAGAATAGGCCATCCGGCCAGCTAATTTTTATATTCCTAACATTAATATTAAGAAAAATTACTTTTTAAATTTTTGTAATTTTCCTACCATCCGCGTTCTGCCGCTCAATTCAAATCAAAATCTTAGTATCGCAAAAGCGTCCATTCCGTACCTCGTGTCAATTTGGGGGACGTGAATTTTTTACTTTCCTCCATCCCCCCCAATTGCGTCTCCTTAGCCTTTCCAGTCATATTTTTTTTTCTTTTGATCCGCCGTTCCCCTCCTGTCTAGCAAGTCAATTTTATGGAGGGTGATGACCCGCGGTCTAGGCGATCATGTACATCAGCAGCCTACGCATTATGTTTTTATCCTTAAATGTTATCTTTTGAGTATTTTACCGTTGTATCTCTGTCAATTTCACTACAGCATCTATCACTGACACTCACTAAACAAACACTTTGCGGTAGTAATATTTTGTTCATGTCATAAAGAACTCTGAATGGTGTTTCTAGTGACAGCAGTATCTCAGAATACCAACATGTTACTGATTGTGTTCACAGATAACTAATTTTCTTTATTTTTCAGATGGCATGAAATATGGACAAGAAGTTTATATTCCTGGATCAGAAATTAAAACAGGAAATAAATATGGATTTTGAAGTGAGTGTTCTGTTTGATTTTTTATCAAAATCTTGATACAGTAAAAATTGATTTAACTGACAGAAATCTTGTTAACAATTTCATATGTAACAATCACTGATTACTAAGTTTTTTTGTTTAGAGTATTTCTTAACAAGGTAACATATGTATATGCATGACAGATTGCTACTGGCATCACCAAGGCCACCATCAGTCTAACTGTAAGAATGAAAAGAGATTCTGTGATTAATTTTTACACTCACAGTATTATCTTAATGCACCCAAAAGTGTATACAGATGATAAAATGTAAACCATATTGCAGCTGAATGTTAACTATTACTGTTGTTATTGTTATGTAATGTGTAAACTGTTAAAATACACTGCCTTCACTTTAAAGCAAGTCTCAAATAGTTTTCAAGGAAAGTCATTTAGCTGTAACCAGACAAGTGCCAGTGGAACAAGAGATGAGAAGAAGATAATCGCAGTGGATAGGACACACATTGAGGAAACCTGTAGACAGTATTACAAGGTAACCCTTGTGCTGGAACTCCCAGGGTAAGAGAGGCAGAGGTAGACCATGAAGCACACAGGGAAGAGAGCTGGAGACAGAGGCAAAAATGAAGATGAGAATGTGAAAAGAACTTGAGCTGATGTCACATGACATGACTTGAGCTGATGTCACATGACACAACTTGAGCTGATGTCACATGACACTACTTGAGCTGATGTCACATGACACTACTTGAGCTGATGTCACATGACATGAGGACTTGGCATGTATTTGTTGAAGGTCTATGTTCATTTGGGAGCTGAGGGTAATGAATGAATAATTCAGCTGTTACTAAAAAAAAAACCAAATATTGAGTACTGACAATATTGTTGGTATCAAATAAAGAGATACAAGTTCTGTAGTTTTACTGTCAAGTGTCCCTATCTTGTTTGTTATAAGAATGATGTCAGTATTGAGTTTCTTTATGTTTATTACCCAGACAACAAGAACAGTTGAAGCCAACATTTCAGATGTAACTGTTGGAATAAAACAGGAAGTGTACTGTGAGGTGAGAGTGTAGCTTTTAAACAGACACCATTCTTGTAATTGAGTTTTATATAATTCAAAGTCTTCAGTAGTGATTCTCAACCTGTGGGTAATGACCCATTTTTCCATCTTTGGGAAACATTCTAAAGGGTCACTTCTCTTATATTTCCCTAACTAAAAGTTTGAAGTAGCATACCTTTGGTTGAATTACTGTAATTATTTTTTACTTGTCAGTTTTATAGATGAAACATATCTCCTCATCTTACTTAGTCGTTCCCCTTCTACCGTGAGGTGTAGAGGTTTGGAAGAGAGAGCGCCAGACTATTCTATCGGCTGTCTTCCTCCTGGCCTGGTTCCATTCTAGTCCTCGGTCCTTCAAAGATTGTCTAATGTTGTCCTCCCAGCGGACTCTGGGTCGTCCTCAGGGTCTGGATCCTTGGCTCTTTGTTTCCCATGCTTGTCGTGGTAGCCGATCTTCTCCCATTCTGCAGACATGGCCAAACCATCTTAGTTGGGACTGTTCTACTTGGGTCTGTAGGGGGTGGCATTTTAGGCCTTGACGTATCGTCTGGTTGTGTACCATGTCTCTTCTTGTTACTTCAACCACCTTCCTCAGATACCTCATTTCTGAGGTTTGGATCTGGCTTTTATGGGTTGTAGTCATTGCCCATGACTCGCATCCATATGTCAAGACTGGGACATAGGTGGAGTGGTATACAGCCATCTTCGTTTTCTTACCAACCTCTCTCTTGCTGAGGAATCCTCGATTTATGGCCTGAAAAAGTCTCCCAGCTGCTGCTTCTTTGATGCCTCCCTTTCGGTCTATAATAGCCCTGAGGTATTTAAAGTGGTCGACCTGCTCCAGGACCTGTTCTCCCAGTTTAATCTGATGTCTTCTTTCTTCTCGTGATATCACCATGGATTTTGTTTTAGAGATCTCTCCTCATCTTCCAGTGCTATATTCTTCTTCGATCCTTAGCTGCCGACCGTCAAAGCAGTCAGTGGCCATCACACCTGTGGGTGTCTTGTAAGGAACAACAAATTGATTCCACTTTGCTCGGTTGGTGGCCATTCTTTGTACAGTGCCCCAACTCTGGTTCATTCTTTGCATCTCAGCCTCCACAGTCCTCTGCCAAGTTGTTTTTGGTCAGCCTCTCTTTTGTTTTCCTTCAGGGGTCCATAGCATAGCTATTCTTGTGATGTCATCTGGTTCTCTTCTGAGGACATGGCCAACCCAGCTCCAGCGTCTGCCAGCTATGATGGTGTGCATGTCCTCTTGCTTGCTCTGAGTAAGCAGATCTTGGTTGGTGATGGTATTCGGCCAAAAGATTCGGTGAATTTTTCTTAGGCATGTTGTGTGAAAAGAGGACAATTTCGACATTTCCTTCTCTCTGACTCTCCCGCATTCTGCACCATAGAGAAGCACAGAAAGCACACAGCTCTGATATAATCTTAATTTTGTGCTTGTGCTGTACTTAGAGGACTTCCAGATGTTGTTTAGACTAAAAAAGGCTGTTCTTGCTTTGTTCATTCTGTTGTTGATGTCTTTGCTTGCTCCGCCATCTGGTGTTACTATGCATCCTAGCTATGTGAAGTTGTCTCTCTGTTTCAGTTGCTGATTCCTTACTGATATGGGCTCAGGGGTTGCTCACATTGAGCATCATGACCTCTGACTTCTTTAGATTGATGTTCAAGCCCACCTGCTGGCTTTACTTGTTAAGTCTTTCCGTTTTTTCCTGGATGAGTTGATGTGAATGTGCTAGTAGTGCAATGTCATCTGCATATTCCAGATCTTCCAATGTGGAAAATGTAGTCCATCTTATTCCTCTTGGACTGCACTCTGTTGTCTGGCACATCACTTAGTTGTTCCCCTTCTTCTGTGAGTTGTAGAGGTTTGGAAGAGAGAGCGCCCAGCTATCCTATCGGCTGTCTTCCTCCTGGCCTGGTTCCATGCTAGTCCTCGGTCCTTCAAAGATTGTCTAATGATTCTGAGGTTTGGATCTGGCTTTTGTGGGTTGGGGTTATTGCCTATGACTCGCATCCATATGTCAAGACTGGAACATAGGTGTGGCGGTATACAGCCATCTTCGTTTTCTTACCAACCTCTCTCTTGCTGAAAAATCCTCGATTTATGGCCTGAAAAAGTCTCCCAGCTGCTGCTTTTCGAGTGGCCAACTCTTCTCTGATGCCTCCCTTTCGATCTATAATAACTCCGAGGTATTTAAAGTGGTTGACCTGCTCCAGGACTTGTTCTCCCAGCTTAATGTGATGTACTCTTTCTTCTCATGATATCACCATGGATTTTGTTTTAGAGCTGCTTATGACCATCCCTCTCTTCTCCAGCTCTTCCTTCCAGGCTTGCAGGTTGCATTGGAGATGTGCCTCTGATTTAGCAATCAGGACAACATCATCAGCAAATTCCAGCTCCGAAATACAGACTTGTCTCATTTTCCAGTACCCCACTGAATACTTTCTTGTTCTCTCCTTACATGCCTTGATGACATCGTCCATGAAGGGTATGAAAAGATAAGGTGACAGGATATCACCTTGTCTTACACCAGTGGTGGTCCTGAACTCTTCTGACTTATGGTTTGCTGTCCTCACATAATTTCTGCAAGACTTGTAGAAGCTCTGTATAGCATGAATCAGAGGTGCTGGAATGTTCTTCCTTGCCAAACAGTCCCAAAGTTTGCTCCAGGGGACCCTGTCAAATGCATTTTCCAGATCTATGAAACAAAGATGGATCTCACTCTTATACTCAAGGGCCTTTTCACTCAGATGTCTGAGTGTGAAGATTAGGTCTTGAGTACTTTGGTTTGCTCAGAATCCACACTTGTCTTCATCCAATTGTGGCTCAGTTAGGCATCAGAGTCTCTGCTCTAGGATTCTAGAGTAGATTTTACCAGGGACACTGAGAAGGGATATGCCTCTGTGGTTTCCACATTGTCAATAGTCACCCTTTTTGAAAATCGGTGTTATGATGGCAATCTCCCAATCCTTTGGTATGGCCTTGTTGCACCACGCTGCCTGTAGGACCCTTAAGAGTAATAGGTTGCCTGATGCTCCCATGTACTTAACCATTTCTGGTGTTATACCATCATGCCCTGCTGCTTTGCCCATCTTGATTTTCTCCAGTGCTGCCTTCAGTTCTTCCATCTTTATGTCATCTTCACCACCATTGGTTTTCTCTTCTGTGCTAGTGGTTATCATTTCTGATGCTTGACCTTGCTCACCATCAAGGAGTTCTGAGTAATATTCTATCCATCTTTCCATTACTTCCTTTGGGGCAGTAAGCAATTTGCCTTGCTTGTCCTTTATAAATTTGAGAGGGCATTGTTTTTCCGTCCTCATGTTCTTTTAGGTCTTATAGAACAATTTCTGATTTTCTTGCGCATCTTTTTCTAGCTTTTCTCCAAATTCTTCCCAGAACTTCTGTTTTGCTGCTAGCACCTTGTTCTTTGCTTCTGTTCTGAGTGTCACATATTCTGTATATTTCTCCATTTGTCCTGCTGTGTCTTTAGCCCCTAAGTATTGTTTTCATGCCATTTTCTTCTCTCTTATTTTCTCTTTGACTTCCTCTGTCCACGAAGGTGTCCTCTTTCTCTTGTTCCCAAGTCGGACTTCACCACATGCTTCTGCAGCAGCTGTCTTTATGATGTCCTTGAATTTAAGCCAGAGGGTTTTTAAGTCATCAGGTTGTTCTTCTGTGTTTCTCACAGCTGCAGCAATAAGCCCCTGATATCTGGTCTTAATTTCTGACTCTCTCAGTTTGTAGGTCTTAATGCTCATTTCTCCCTTTCGTTTACTTTGTTTCTTGCATTATGTTGGGCAGTTCCTAGGCTGTGCAACTCTTTCAGTTGTTCTTTTGATTGTAAGCAGGTAGTTATCACTTCCAATCTCTGGCCCCCCCAGACTCTAGCATCCTGGACATATTTGAATGAGCGCCTCCTAACTATCGCATAGTTGATCACTGACTTCTCTTTCTTTGTTGGTTCACATCTAGTGTATGCATGTATGCGCTTATGGGGGAACTTTGTGTTTATAATGATCAAAATGATTACTCCACCCCATCTAGCATGGTCATTTCCAACTCTGGCATTGAAATCTCCGAGCATGATAATTTCATCTAGGCAGTCATCCACTGTCTTTTGAAGCAGCTCGAAGAATTCCTCCTTGACCTCTGCTCTCTCATCCTCATTTGGCCCATACATATGACCTTTTGACTATGGTTTCTCCTTCTTTTAGTTTTACAACCATAATGCTCTCCGAGACAAATTTCCATCCCTTGATACTATCTTTTTGGTTTTTGGCCACAATGAAATAGAATCAGTCCGGTTTTCTCTCTTGTATTTTGCATAATTGTGATTTAAAGCAAACAGGTGATTGGCCTGTTGTGCCTTTGCATGGTGGAGGGGCTGCCTCCTTACGGCCTGCCCTGTGGAACTTTGAAGAATATATCTTTCTGAGTGGCTGTTGAAGTTACAGACCACTATGCAGCTTGAGCTCGTTACTGCCTTATGCATTTGGATGCAGCAAGCCCTGGCATCATTGAAGAAGTAGGCCAAAGCATGGCTAATGAAGACAAATGAAGGGAAAACCACATGCACAGTGTTTTCCCTCACAAATAAATCACAAAGCTCCAAATTAGTGTTAAATGGGAAAAATCGACATGTGGAAGAACACCCAAAATACCTGGGCATTACCTTTGATTATTGCTTGACTTGGAAAACCCAGATTGAAAGACATTGGACAAGAGCAAGGCAGAGAATGGCAATTATGAAAAAGCTTGCTGGCATGGGCTGGGGAGCGGAGGTGAGAGTACTAAAGAAGCTATACACTGAGTGAGTGAGACCAGTCATAGACTATGGCATTGCAGCATGGTCTGCAGCAGCTAAGTCAAACATTGATAAAATAAACAGAACCCAAACCCATGTAATGAGAATCATAATGGGGGGGCATGAAGTCAGCACCCATTGAAGAGTTGGAAAAGATTACATACCTCCAGCCAGTGGAGAATAGAAGAGATAGAAGGACCCAACATCTAGCCGAGAAATTCAGGATTCTGACAGATCACCCAATGTACCAGAGATTAAATGGACTTGAAAGGGGAAAACTGAAGCAAAGCAACTTTGTTGAAACAGTCAACACAAAGATGAGAGCAGACCCTATCAATGCAAATTCAACAGCTATGCCCATTTACACTGCACACAAGCTACCAGTTTGGAAACAACAGCACTTCCCCGAAATGTGCTGTCAGTGATTGTGTAAAAGTTGGTTTTGTATAAATGCCCAGATGTAACGTACTGTTTTGATGTGTTATGAATGTTAGTACATTGAGCGTGTCGTGTTGTCCTGGCCAGTACCCGGTTGTAGTGTGAATCTAGGTCACTATCATGAGGCGCCGCCAGGGTGTAGTAGACACATACATCATGTCAGTATTCATGTAGATTCAGACATGTAGTACTTGTATTACAATGTGGTTGATCATGTAGGTGAGTAAATAACAGTGCTGATAACACGAAGCCGTATAGGCTCTTGGACGTCTATACATTAACTCACACAACCACAAGTAGAAGTCAGTGAAGTAGGGAATGCTGCTGACGTTTACAATATTTATTCATGACATACGATAATACGATGATGATGGACAGAACAGTCAATAGTATCAGATCGTGTACATAATACGTGTAGTTACAAAGGTCAGCTTCAGACATCACAAGATTCCAGACATGTAACAATGTCTTGTAACAATGTTCACTGTTTATGCAATAGCTCCAATCCCTGACTGAGCCCCGTCAGGTAAGCCCTAGCAAATATATTGCGTAGTACGGGCGATATCAGTTATTTAAACAAAGTCAATGCCATTGTCCTACAATTAGCAAGAAGACTTCAGACTGGCCTCACATGCCAGATACTTCATTCTGGTGAAGACAGATTGGCCGTAAATACGGACCAATATGATGACAACGAAATCAGGCCGCAGGTCGCGGGCCTCGATAATCAGGTCACTCTCAGTTTATACAAGCTTCTGAGATAAATATATTTTCTGCCAAACCATATTCCGCCTGCATTGCGGATCCATAACGATGATTCCTAGGCTTATGTATGTAACAGGTCAACTTGGACCTAGTCCTTCAAATATGAAGCAATACTGGAGTACAGTATAATAACTCCTTGTGAGCTTCGCTCACTATGTCGCCATCAGCGATAAATGTACCTGTAAGATCTAAACGAGACGAAAAGATCGAATAATGTTTCAGTTACCTTCTCAAAGAATCCTTACACACTAAGGTAACACAACACAGCCAATACTGGCATAAAGAAACACTCAGGGATGGGAAAATGACAAGACTGCCATTCCCAGAATTTCCAATCCCTATCGAAAACTTGGCAGAGAGGAATCTACGGATCGGCACATCTGTTCTAAGCCTCAGGTACACACTCTCTGAATCAGTCTCCCGGCTTTTGCCGCCAAGACCTGCGCATGCCCAAAGAGCATGGACCAGATCGAGGCAAACCCAGACCAGGCGTTTCCGACCAAACGGGTGATAAAGATACTCCATATATGATCCTATAAATAGATTTAAGACATGTCAACTATAAGACATTGCCTGAGACAGGACAACATAAGACAGGAAAAGATAATCACCAGTCAAACCTGTCACCAAAAGATAATAAACATTTATCTCTCTTTGACCACATTAAACCAAACATACATTAGGTTGGCGTATTTTCCACCGTCCAAAATGACGGCAACAGATTGCAATGCTGAAGAATCAAAACAATGCCAACCTGGATGACGTAAGAGTAACACTTCACAAACTGTATCAGCTATTCAAAAGAGTTGTGATACGGTGGATCCCTTTTCACTGCAAAATTCCTGGAAATGAAGAGGCTGACAGATTGGCAAATTAAGGGAAAAAGCTACCTCAACTTTACAGAAACATAACTTATGAAGAGGCCAAGAGTTTTATTAAGTGCAGATACAAGAGCAAGTGGGAAGCAGAACAAATAGGCCAAAATAAAAGTGATGCTTATTACCAGCTCAGCAGAAGTGAACAATTGGTAATCTTCAGACTTCGCACAGGTCACAACAGATTGGGATATCATCTATTCAACAAGTTAAAGATAGGAACTACTGATGAGTGTAGCTGTGGCACAGATATAGAGATTGCTGAGTATCTATTTCAAAGGTGCCCAACATGTGGATCACACAGAGAGTGCATGTTCTATCACCAGTGCCATTCCTGGAAATGCTCTTTGGAAGATGATAGGAAACTCTTTACAGAGCGATACAACAGGAAGCAATCTGATCATCAGAAGAAGTCCCCCCGTCCGACAAGTGTTTCGGCCCTATATACTCCTTTACACTCTAAGGGGGGCGGGCCCACTTGGGTCATGACTCCCAAGCGTCTCAGCTTCCTGTTGTCTTGCATCAAAAATGAACCCATTTCACTTATGGTAGCAACTTTAAATTCCACAACTCCGCCAGCCGTGGAGGCAATTGTGAAAGTAACAAAGAGAAGACAAATTATTCCGTTCGTTCCGTCGCACACACTGAGACACCAGCGCGAAGTCAACGAGTCGCCACTGCGCGTTCCCCACTGGACTTTTGATACTGACACCCCTTATAGTATACACCGCTTGTCGCCCCTGAGTCGCAGCCCGTTCACTAGTCCACCACAAACCTCAGCGTATTGTGGACTTAGAAAAATTCCTGGTGTTTTCTGTACCGCAGCGTTTATTGTTACAATCTCCATTCCCCATTGCGGTTGTTCCACAGCCAGCCTGATGCCTTTTCGGCAGTTTCACTAAGCCTCTTCAGGGCCCTTGTTCTCGACTGTCCCCTCAGCCCCAACAGTTTCAATAGATCATACACTGATGCAGCCACAAGCCCTCTTGCACCCACTTCAACAGCCATGACCCTTGCAGTGAACCCATCGTGTCTCAGATCCGCGGCCATATCACTATACTTGGCCGCTTTGAACGAATGTTGCTCATCTAATCTGGATTCAAATGGCACGGTCAGTTCAATCAGTATGACCTGAAGCGTTGCTGCAGAATGAAGCACTATATCCGGCCGTCTCCGCGATTTTCGGATACTCTCTGGATATGCCCCTCATCCAGGTAGGTCTACCGCCATCTCCCAATCATTTGCACAATCAAGAAGAGATGGTAAACTGCTACCAGGTTTATTCGGTTTGGGGTGTGCTGACTTTCCTGCCCTCAGAAAGTATGTGTTTGCGGTGTCTGGCCGGACTTTGCTATTCGCCTTCATTCTTGCCAGATCTATTGTCGCAGCAAGCTCATTTAGCACTTTGTTATGGCGCCAAGTGTATCGCCCTTGCCCTAATGACACCTTACACGCTGAGAGCACGTGTTCAAGTGTCTGCCTCCCCTGGCACAGGGGGCACTGCTCATCATCCGACTTTCCCCATTTCACAAGGTTGGTGGCCGATGGCAGCAGGTCATACAGTGATCTGGCAACGAAGCTGAGCCTAAGAGGTGCCATATGCCATATATCATTCCATGTCAAGGACCTCTGCAGGGCTCCTTCCCATGTAGTCCATTGGCCTTGTTGGACCTGCTGCACTGCTTTTTGCAACCTCTTATTATTCTCAGCTTCTCGTATCTCCTGAACTACCATGTCTCTGCGCTCCCTGCTTGATGCCTTGGACCACCAGCGGATGTCTCCATGACCAAATCCCCGTCTATTCGTTTGTATGTATCCGATTACCTCCCTCAGTTTGAGTGACTCTTGGGCAGCATCAACAGCTTCTTCCACTTTCCACTTCCTTCCCGTTTTCAGTGTGGGCTGAATGGACTTAACCACGTCATCAGCTGACTCGCGTAGCATCATTGCAAGCCTTGCCTTTCCAACTTTGTACTCTTCAACAACTGACTTGAAAGGAAGCAGAAGTTTTTGACTTTTTGCAGTACAGTGCTACATCTGACAGACCTGGTGGTACTCCTAGCCATTTTCTCATGAACTTGTTGACCTTCTGCTCTATGGCTTCCACTGTACTTGTGCTTATTTCATATATAAGCAGTGGCCACAGCAACTTTGGTATCAACATGAACTGGAGGCACCACAGTTTGAACTTCCCCAGGAGTCTGCTTTGGTCTATGATCTGTAGCCCTCTGTCTGCCATTTCTATTGTCTGTTGCACTGCCTTTGAGTCTTTTAATGAGGCATCGTACACCCTGCCAAGACTTTTAACAGGTTCCTCAATGACAGTAGGGATTCTTTGGTTGGAAACCGTGAATATGACCTCTGCTATCTTCCCTTTCCTGACTGATAGGCTTCTCGACTTCTTGGGTTTGAAGCTCATTCTGCACCAGCTGACTAGTTCATCCAGGCGTGCTAACATCCTCCGGGCCTGATGTTCATCTGATGTCAGAATTGTTGTGTCATCCATGAATGCTTTGAGCGGTGGCATGAGACACATTCCACCGAGCTTTGGACCTATAGCCATTCCTTCAGCCGCATTGAGGATTACCTGCATAGCCATCACGAATAGTATCGGAGAGATGGTACATCCCATCGCAATTCCAACTTCAAGGCCAATCCACTTCGTTGTGTACTCTCTGGTTGAAAATCTGACAGCAAACCCTGCGAAATACAGCTTCAGCATTGCTGCAATCTCTTGTGGAACATGATACATTTCTAGGGCCTGCCACAACATCTGGTGTGGAACGGATCCATAAGCATTCGCTAAATCCAACCAGATTACATGGAGGTTTGTTCTGTCAGACTTTGCCTTTTGGATTGCTTCCCATATCATTGTGGCATGCTCTAGACATCCTGGTGTACCTGGGATACCTCCTTTCTGAATGGTAGTGTCAATGTACCCATTTGCCAGGAGGTATGTAGTGAGTCTTTCCGCCATCACTGAGAAGAATATCTTCCCTTCCACATTGAGTAGTGAGATTGGCCTGAACTGACTGATGTCTGTGGAATTTTGCTCCTTCGGGATGTAGACTCCGTTCGCCTTTCTCCATTCCTTGCTTACAAGCTGGGTTTTCCACGCACTCTTCAGTAAACGAAGCAGTCGTTTGAGCACCTCAGGGCATCTCTTATACACCACATATGGATCACCATTAGGACCTGGAGCTGACTTGCATCGAGCTTTCTGGACAATGCTTTCTACCTCTTGCACCGTTGGGGGCTTGGTGTTAAATTCAGCTCCTGGCTTACTCGGCCATTTAAGGCCTGCCATGCTGCTGAGCGGCTCATCTTTGCGACCATCTGAATATGTCATTCCAAGGTGTTCTTCCAGGTCTTCTTTCCTGATGTTTAGCGTACCCGACTGTGGCTGCTCAAACAGTTCTTTGGCAAACTTGAAGGGCTCCCTGAAGAATCTTTCCCTATCCATTCGAGTCTTCCTTTTCTTCCTGCACAACCTTTCTGCTCTACAAAGGGCATTATGTTGGCCTTTCAGGTGCTCCCAAACCTGTCGTAACCCTTCCTTCTCTGCGGCAACTGCGTTTTTGAACAGTTTTCGGGCATGCTTCTTCTGTTTTCTGATTTCTTCTATTTTAATTTGTCTTCTGCTTTTTCGTGGTGGGTTACTTTTCCTTGCCTCCCTCACTCCGAACACTTTGCGACAGTGCAGATATATTATGTCGCCGAAGATTTCCAGCTTCTTTTCCAAAGTTATCTGCTTCAGGTTGTTATCCAACTCTTTTGCCAAGGCTTCGTCCAGCTGTTCCCAAAGCCCTTTTGCACTGGCGGGTGGAAACTTGATTGCATCTCTCTTCCCGTCCAAGAAGTGTGTGAGATCATCATCAGGCAGATCAACTTGAATGTACTCAGCACTGTGGATTGACTCCTGGCTGCGTTCTTCTAACGTCTTATCTGTCGAGACAGAGCGCTGTTGATCTCCCCCTGATGACCTCCCACACCCCTTTTTCGTTCTGTGGATTTTCATTCCTCTCTGAGTAGAGAATTCCCTACCACAGGCACATGGAAACTCCAGCCGTTGTTCAGAGCTCGAAGTCCGTGTAACGGGTCTGGTCGAGATATTAACAGCCTCAAGGCTGACCACTGTTTTCTTTGAACATATTCAAGTTGATGTCTGAGGGTGAACAAAGAAGAAAAAAGAAGAAAAATCAACATGCTTGCTTGTTCCTTCTGCATTTTGTTTGTTTATATGTGTTTTTATCTGGTGTGCTTATTTGCACCTACAGATGTAAAAACACACCTTACCCTCACTGGGTCTGCAATTTATTGAAACAATTGCCTTTGTGCTATGTCTGTGTGTTTGCATGTGCTCACATGTGCGTATATGTGTTTGTACAGGTACATATGTCATGGTAGTAATGAGAAAGAGATTACAGAAAAACACATGTCACAAAAATTTTACATTTTTGTGTAGCCTGTCTCATAAACGTCTGATTGATCCAAATTTCTGTTAGGTTGATTGTGACATCAGCTGTGCTAAAATTGAGATACAGTATACTGACTTCTTGGAAGAGACAGAAAGTAAACATCACCTAGAAAGTAAGCATCACCTAGGCTCATGTGGAAATGAGAAATATTATTTTAAATTAATATTTAATATTAATGTTTTAAATTCATGTTTTACCGTGAAGATTTAAGTGGTTTAAATGTGTGTACTTCTTCTTCGTGCATACGATGAAGAAGAAGAAATGTGTGTACAGTATAACATCTAATTCTTAGCAACCACTAGATATTTCACAGAGATTTAAAAGCATTTCAAAATGTTTAATAAACTTGTGTGATATATACATATTAGATCATTACCTGGGCATTATTCTTATATTTATGCTATAACATATTTCCTACATATAGAACATACATTTCATCATTTATCTGTGCTCATTATTTTCAACATTTCAGACGTTTATTCCTGTCCCTTGTGCAGCACTGGTTTCCTCCAACTTGATATCCTGGATGAGCATATGAAAACAGTTCACAGCAATGGATTCTGGGAGTTTGGTAATAAACATGGTGATCTTCAGGATGTTTTACCACAAGGCAATGGAAATAAAATGGATAAAACAGTAAATAAAATAGGTAATGATACCTCAGCTGATGCAGTAAGAGAAGATAATGATACCTCATCTGTTGCAATACAAGAAGATAACATCAAACTCACAGAGGAAGAACAATTACTCTATAGTCATGAAAGGACAGCTAAAATTTGTGACAACCTAAATAGTAATACATCAGCTTTAAAGATTGAAATTTGTAATGTAAAATGTAGTAACATATTTTCTGTCCATGAAAAAAATGTCCAGCCTAGTGTGAGTGACAGAGCTGTTGCTACCTGCATTGATTTAAAAATTCAGTCTCATGAGAAACTAGGGGAAGATAAGTCTTACAAGTTTGATATTTGTGGTGAGTTATTTACTGGGAAAGGTAACCTACAGCAGCATAGCAGAATACATACAAGAGAGAAGCCTTTCAGTTGTGATGTTTGTAGTGTGGTATTTGCTCAGAGATGTCATCTACAAATACATAAAAGAGTACATTCAAGAGCAAAGTCTTACAAATGTGATGTTTGTGGTGTATCATTTAAATATAGATGTCATTTACATAACCATAAAAGAACACATGCAGGTGAGAAGCCTTACAAGTGTGATGTTTGTTGTGTAGCATTTTCACATAAAGGTCATCTAAATAACCATAAAAAAGCACATACAGGAGAGAAACCTTACATGTGTGATGTTTGTGGTGCTACATTTGCACATAAAAGTAGCTTACAAAACCATAAAAGTTTACATTCAGGAGAGAAGCCTTACAAGTGTGATGTTTGTGGTGCAGCATTTACTCAGATTAGTAGCTTACAATACCATAAAATAATACATACAACAGAGAAGCTTCATAACTGTGATGTTTGTGATGCTGCATTTAATCACATCAATAATCTAAATGAGCATAACAGAATACATACAGGGGAGAAGCATTACAAGTGTGATGTTTGCGGTGCTGCATTTACTCATAAAAATAACTTACGAAAACATAAAAGAATACATACTGGAGAGAAGCCTTACAAGTGTGATGTTTGTGGTGCTGCATTTGCTCACAACAGTAGCTTAAAAAACCATAAAAGAATACATACAGGAGAGAAGCCTTACAAGTGTGATGTTTGTGGTGCAGCATTTACTCAGATTAGTAGCTTACAATACCATGAAAGAATACATACTGGAGAGAAGCCTTTCATGTGTGATGTTTGTGGAGCTGCATTTACTTATAAAAGTAGCTTACAAAACCATAAAAGAATGCATACTGGAGAGAAGCCTTACAAGTGTGATGTTTGTGGTGCAACATTTGCTCAGAATAGTAACTTACAAGTGCATAAAAGAGTACATACTGGAGAAATGCCTTACAAGTGTGATGTTTGTCATGTAACATTTACTCAGAATAGTAGCTTACAAGTGCATAAAAGAATACATACAGGAGAGATGCCTTTCAAGTGTGATGTTTGTGGAGCTGCATTTACTTATAAAAGTAGCTTACAAAACCATAAAAGAATGCATACTGGAGAGAAGCCTTACAAGTGTGATGTTTGTTGTGCAACATTTGCTCAGAATGGTAACTTACAAAAGCATAAACGAGTGCATACAGGAGAGAAGCCTTACAAGTGTGATGTTTGTGGTGCAGCATTTACTCAGATTAGTAGCTTACAATACCATGAAAGAATACATACTGGAGAGAAGCCTTTCATGTGTGATGTTTGTGGAGCTGCATTTACTTATAAAAGTAGCTTACAAAACCATAAAAGAATGCATACTGGAGAGAAGCCTTACAAGTGTGATGTTTGTGGTGCAACATTTGCTCAGAATAGTAACTTACAAGTGCATAAAAGAGTACATACTGGAGAAATGCCTTACAAGTGTGATGTTTGTCATGTAACATTTACTCAGAATAGTAGCTTACAAGTGCATAAAAGAATACATACAGGAGAGATGCCTTTCAAGTGTGATGTTTGTGGAGCTGCATTTACTTATAAAAGTAGCTTACAAAACCATAAAAGAATGCATACTGGAGAGAAGCCTTACAAGTGTGATGTTTGTTGTGCAACATTTGCTCAGAATGGTAACTTACAAAAGCATAAACGAGTGCATACAGGAGAGAAGCCTTTCAAGTGTGATGTTTGTGGCGCAACATTTGCTCAGAAAAGTAGCTTACAAGTGCATAAAAGAGTACATTCAGGAGAGATGCCTTACAAGTGTGATGTTTGTGTTGCAACATTTTCTCAGAATAGAAGCTTACAAAAGCATAAAAGAGTGCATACAGGAGAGATGTCTTAAAAGTGTGATGTTTGTGGTGTAGCATTTGTGCATACAAGTCATCTAAATAACCATTAAAGAACACATAAAGGAGAGAGGTCTTACAAGTGTGATGTTTTTGGCAGTGCTAGTGCTCAAAGAAGTAATCTAGATGTTCATGAAAGAACACATACAGGAGAGAAGCCTTACATGTGTGGTATTTGTAGTGTAGCATTTACCTGAAGAAATAAACTAGTAGTACATAAAAGAAAACATACAGGAGAGAAGCCATACAAGTGTGATGTTTGTGGGGTAGCATTTACTCAGATTAGTAGCTTACAAGTACATTGAAGAATACATACAGGAGAGGTCTTACAGATGTGATGTTTGTGGCATAGCATTTAATGTTGTGAGTATGGATAAATGGAGAATGTCTGAGTCAGACAGAATATGAATGTGTAATGTTAAAGTAGAGAAATGGATCACTAATGAAATTATGGGGAGAGATCTGACTTCTGGAGAGTAGTGAGGCTACTTCTCCACCATACTCTGACTGACTCTTATGATGTCAATCTCTCACCCGTCCTCCTATGTTAAAATAGACTAATCTACTACAGTAAGGACATACAGCACAACATCAAGTGACAGAAGAGAAGGTATTCTGACCACAGATACAGTATCTGTGAATTTATCACATGAACACCAAAGGACCAAATGACAACAGACTTCACTCAATCACACACACACAGATTTCTTCCCTCCACACCACCACCCATATGCTTTCTCACACCAAGGTCTTATCAAATTTAAGGGGTTACACCCCCAGTTCTCAATAATGAAAACGCCCAGTCCTCTAATGTTGACAATGCTTGGCAAGTAATCTTATCCTACGCTAGGAAAACTTACACAGTTCCACATACATGTGTTATACTAAGGCTATGGAGATAAGCTCCCTCTGGAACACTAAATAAATCTTAGGGAATAACACTGTTTGCTGCAGGTGGCCACCACAACTTTAGACGAATCAAATTACTGAGCGTGACACAATTGCGCTCACTGATCGAGATATTTACTCCATGGGCAAATCAGTGAATTGCAACTGGCAAATGGGTTGTCCAGAAACGACCTGAGGGATATGCCCTCTGATAAGGGATAATGAAGACTGGAACACACAGGTGCTGAGAACTGGAAATTGTTGGCTTCTTCTTGGCTATTACATCAGTATACTCCATGGTGACAGGGCTTGAATGTATATGACAATGTTGCTCCAAAGAATGGATGGCAATGGCAACCACCCATAGGCACCAGTGATTTGCAATGGGCGGTGGATAACTTATCCACACTGGCCACCTGTTAGGCTGGGCGACTGACAGACTGGTTGGCTGGCCGTGCAATCAGAATATAACTGGTGGTTAGTAATGCAGGGCAGAAATGATAAACTCCAGAGGCTTGTTATTATAAATGCCCAGGATATTTCTGGAGGATTGCTTAGTGCCAGACAAGAAAGCACAGTAACAGGTTGACCAGCTCTAAAATACACAAACAAGTTAAAAAATATTTACAACCATTGTACAGCCATCTTTACTGTTTACAAACAAATTCCATGGTACATTATATTGCCAGACCATAAAATACACCTTCCTTCTTTCATTAGATACAAAGATCCATAACACACCCCCTCACTCCCCCCCATTCTCTTTTGATGTACTGACCCTACTGCTTAAATCCATAACAAGTAAAACCAGCCGTGCATTAATTGCTCTGCACATGTGCAAGTCTAACTGACCCTGCTGCCACACATACACAATCTGACTAATGCGCTAGGCAAAGCAAGATTAGCCATTCAAAACACAAATAGATAAATAAAAGTGCCCACGAGATAACTCATCCTATTGGGACTATACTGGAAGTGTTATAAAATTAATGTGAGCTGATAAGCACTAGTAGCAAAACGAAATAACAAAAACTCTTTACAGAATTGATTACTCACATGTCCAAATGGAAAAACATCATGGGAAAAAGATATACATTTGGTCACTCTCTGTCTTTCAATAACTCCCCTCGAGGTGTTACTCTTAATGGAGTTATATTTAGCAGCACACTTAATAAAAGATCAGAAAATCCCAGTCACATAAAAATACATTATTTTAAGAAATATATATTTTAAAGTGGAAATAAAGTAACATGGCATCTTGACTCTCTATGATTAAGCTGAAAAGAAAAAAAAAACCACAAAATTAACTAAGTAAATGTGCTTACCAAGCAAGGAATGAATTTCCACACTACCACTGTTAAGAGCAGCACTCAACTGTATAACAAATTATGCTAGGCAGCAAGGGATCCTATTGAGATGAATGGTAAAGAGTGTTAGGGGCACATTTCTTAAATAGTAAAATAAATCTGCAGGTGGCGTAGTGTAGCTCCCGCATGTGCACAAGATGAAACAGAATCCAGACGTAAGATTTATGGGATAGAGTCTACAGCCGTCTCGAGAGACGGGGAAATGACATAATATTTACCAACTCTTTCACCGTTCTACGAGCTACCTGCACTCGGGATGACAGACCAAGGATGGCATAAAATAAAATGCAGAGAATTCCCCATGTCCCCCAAATTCAAAGGGACCAAGGACTTGCCGTTTCCCCAAGCATCACTAAATAAAAGACCTTTGACAAAATGCTGCTATTTTACATATAAAGGGCATGGCTCTCTCAAGATTGACATGACCAGAGACAAAAAAGAGCTGTTAAGAGCAATTAGACAGAAAAGTTGGTGTAGACAAGAGATAGAGAGAAAACAGGCAGACTACACAGATTAGAGGGGCAGACATTTCCAATCAAATCACTGCAATTTACTCAAAGAAATAATCTAGAAGTACGTAAAAGAATACAAACAGGATAAAAGCCATACAAGTGTGATGTTTGTGGTGTAGGATTTACTCTAGGAAATAATCTAAAGTACATAAAAGACTGCATACAGGAGAAAAGCCTTACAAGTGTGATGTTTGTGGTGCAAAAATTACTAATAAAAGTAATCCAAATATACATAAAAAAATACATTCAAGGAGAGAAATCTTACAAGTATGATTTTTGTGGTGCTGTATTTACTGGGATGAGTAGGCTAAAAGTACAGAAAAGAGTTCATACAGGAGAGAAACTTGTAATAATGTGATGTTTGTGGTGTAACATTTACTCAGAGAGTTAACATGAAACATATAATAGAATACATACAGGATAGAAATCTGACAGTTGTTGGTTGTATGGTTCTGTATTTACAAAGTGCAAATAGCCTACACAAACATACAAGAATACATATGAGATGTAATCCATACAGGTGTGGTGTTTTCTTTTTTGATGCTGCAATTACTTAGTTAGCCTACAAAACACATTCTCACTGTCCTCAAACTGCCACACTAATCTCACAGTCCTATCTCTCTCTCTCAGACTGGCTCACTAACCTCACAATCCTCTCTCTCTTCATAATAATACATTTTTTGAGCACCAAACACGGCACATAAGGCAGAAACCAGTGCTCTCCAGATTGTTCGTTGTGACGCCACTCCTCTTAGCTCTTGCACATTATTTAATCCCAACGTTCTTCCTTCTCTTATTATTGTTCTTCTAAGTGTTTCTTTAGGTCTTCCTTTTTTCCTCTTACCCTCAGGAACCCATGTGAGCATTTGCAGTGGTATTCTATTGTTTTGCATTCGTAGGACATGACCGATATATGACCATCGTCTTTTCCTAATATAGTTGGAGACATATTTTTGCCTAGAGTCTTCTCTTATTTGTCGATTAGTCTTGAATTCTTTCCAACTGATGTTCATGAGTTTTCTAAGACATTTGTTCTCGAATGTATTCAGCTTGTTCTCTAATGATTTTGTTATTTTCCAACTTTCACAACCGTATGTTAACACTGAGATAACATTTGAATTAAACAGACGAAGCTTGGTATGTATATTCAGTGATCGTAATTTCCAAATGTTAGATAATCTATTGAAGGCGCTAGCTGCCAAAGCAATTCTAGTATGGATTTCTCTTGTTGTGTCACCATCCTGAGTCATTTTAATGCCTAAAAAATTGAAACTTTCAACTTTCTGTAGTTTTTCCCCGTTCAAGATGATATCAAAGGTCTCGTTAGAAAAGTTCATAACTTTAGTTTTAGAGGCATTTATTTGGAGACCTATTTTAACCGAGAGATGACAGATTATTTACTGCTTCTTGGGATTGTCTGGGTGTTGAACTTAAGAATGCTAAATCATCTGCAAAATCCAGGTTCCCCAGGAATTTTCCATTTGTCCATTTTATACCTAACTGTTCATTGTGGGTATAGTTTCTCATAACCCAATCAATAGCTATTCCAAAAAGTAGTGGTGACATAATACAGCCTTGTTTCACCCCTGTTTCTACTGTAAACCATTCTGTATTCCCTTTATTTGTTCTAACACAACATCTTGCATTGTCATATAGCGCTTTGATTATATTCACATATTTTGTTGGAAAACCATAGATTGTAAGTATCTTCCACAGTGATGGGCGGTGTAGACTATCAAAGGCTTTTTGAAAATCAACGAAGGTGATAATAAGTGGTGATTGCTATTCCACTGATTCTTCTATAATTGTTCTTAGTGTGAATATTTGATCAATACATGATTGTTTCGGCCTGAAACCCGCTTGTTCTTCTCTGATCTTTTTGTCAGCATGCAATTTAAGTCTTTCTAACATCATGCAACATAAAATAATTTTCCAAGTTCTGATAATAGAGATATACCACGCCAATTATTACAGTCTGATAGATCACCTTTCTTCGGTAACTTTACAATAATACTGTCTTTCCATTGTTGTGGTGGTTGTTCTTCTCTCCATACTTCATTTATAATATCTAAAATTCTCAAGAGATTGTTGTCATTAACTGCTTTAATCATTTCGCCTCTTACTGTCTCACTAATGTCACAGTCCTCTCTCTATCTCAAGCTTTCTCACTGTCCTCACTCTCAAACTGTCTCACTTACCACACAGTCCTCTATCTCTTTCTTTCTCATTAGTCTGAGAGTCATCTTTCAAACATTCTCACTAAGTTTACTATCCTCTCTCACCATTTCCACTAACCTCTCTCTCTCTCACTCACTCTAGCTGAATTTCTTTATTTCATCTCACTGTCCTCTTTACATATTCTTATTCCCTATTACCTCTGTTGAGAGCTGCTCTGGGGTGCAGGAAAACTACATTGAGTAATTGTAGTTCTGTACCACAGAGCACTTCCGTGAAAGATAGTATGAATCAAAGGTGCGTTGTGAAGTGTGACACTGGATATGTTGTCAGGGGCTTTTGGATTGTATTAGTTGAGGATATAAGACTTGTGGGTGTAAGGGTCAGTCTAGGATCCTTGAGCTGTGTATATCTCTAGTTTATGTCTACAGGATGAAGTATTTTACTGAAGAGCAGTATATTATATTGGATATGGAGAATGTGAAGCATTGATTTGTGGCATGCTTGAATGCTAAATATATGTACAACTGGATTTTTCACCATACATCTGTAAGATAATCATTGTGAATAAATATATTGACCATTATCCAGTTCTCTCGAGTTCTCGATGATGTTAAAAGGTTGACTTGTTATATTGATCATACCCTAGTTCTGTTCACCAAGACAGTCCACGTGTCATAGCTTACAATCATCATAACCCTCCACTCCCAAAGGAGCATAGGCCTTCAACAAACACATGCCAAGTCCTCCTATCACGTGCCATCATCTCAAGTTCTTTCCACGTTCTCATCATTTTCTCCTGTTTCCAGCTCTCTTCTCCATGTGCTTCTTGGTCTACCTCTGCTTCTCTTGTCCTAGGGGTTCCAGAACAAGGACTGCCTTGTAATGCTATCAACAGGTTTCCTCAGTGTGTGTCCTATCCATCGCCATCGTCTTCTTCTCATCTCTTGTTCCACTGGCACTTGTCTAGTTCTTGTCATTAGTTCCACGTTAGTAACCTTGTCATACCATTTTAATCCCTCTATTCTACGCAAGCACCCATTTATGAAAGTCTGTAGCTTTTTGTTGTTGTCTTTGTTGTTCTCCATGTCTCAGAGCCATACAATAGGACTGACTTCACATTTGAGTTAAAGATTCTTATTTTCATGTTGGATCCAATTTCTCTTGATCTCCATATATTTCCCAATGCAATGAAAGCTCCTCTTGCCTTTTGTATTCTTATTTTGATATCGCTGTCTGTCCTTCCAACTGTGCCTATATTGCTGCCAAGATATATGTACGATTCTACATCTTGTATTGGTGCTTCTTCAAGTTCAACCCTGTTATCATTACCTGCATTTATTTTCATTATCTTTGTCTTTTCCCTGTGTATTTTCAGACCCAATTGCTGTGACCTCTCATCGAGTGTTTTCAATTTGTCCTGCATCTGATTATGGTTATGGGACAGAAAAGCCAAGTCATTAGCAAAACCCAGATCATCCAACTGCTTAGTCAGAGTCCACTGGATTCCATTTCTGTTGTGTGTTGTCGATGTTCTCATAACCCAGTCTATTGCTAGTAAGAAAAGAAATGGAGACAAGAGACATCCCTGTCGCACTCCTGTTCTTATCCCAAACGGTTCTGTAAGCTGTCCTTCATGAAGAACTCTGCATGTCATGTCTTCATATGTTTTCTTTATTAAATTAATGATCTTCAGGGGAACTCCATAATGCCTCATCAATTTCCAAAGTGATTCTCTGTCCACACTGTCAAATACCTTTTCGTATTCCACAAATCCAATGTATAGTGGTGAATTCCATTCCAGACTTTGTTCAACTATTATTCTCAAAGTGGCTATCTGGTCTGTACAGGATCTGTTTTGTCGAAAACCTGCTTGTTCATCTCTTAGTTTCTTGTCTATGGACTCTTTTAATCTCTCGGGGATAATCCTGTTTAATACTTTTCCTGGCACTGATAGTAACATTATTCCTCTATAATTTGTGCACTCTTGTAAATTTCCCTTCTTAGGCTACTTAACCAGATATCCTTCCTTCCATTCTGCTGGTATCTCTTCCTTTTCCCAGACTTTACCAAGTAATTTATATAACATCTCTGTAGCCGTGTCGATATCTGCTTTGCTGGCCTCTGCTGGAATGCCATCAGGTCCAGACGCATTTCCATCTCTTGGAAGCTTTATGGCTTTCTTTATTTCTTCCTTCGTTGGTCTTTCACCGTTAATTTGTAGTTCTTCTTCTGCTGGCTGGATGTCAGGGGGGTTTTGTGGAGCTGGTCTATTGAGAAGGTCCTCAAAATATTCTGTCCACCTCTTCATTTGCTCTTGTATATTGCTGAGCAGTTTTCCATTCTTGTCTTTTATGAGGCAACTTGTTTGCTTGCATTTCCCTGTCAGCTTCTTTGTGCTGTTATACAGTTCTCTCAAATTTCCTTTGGCTGCAGCATCTTCTGCCTCTCTTGCCAACTCCTCAATTTACTTCCTCTTGTCTCTTTTGATACTTCTTTTTACTTCTTATTTGCTTCTGTGTACACTTCTTGAGCCTTGGCTTTGGAACTTCTGGTTTTGCTTGTGATTAAATCTGCTTTCTTGTTTTTTTTTTTCTGTCTTTTTTCTTATTGATGGTTTCTGTTATTTTCCATGCTTTTTGTTGTCTTTCCCTTTTCCCCAGTATTTCTTCACATGTCTCATTCCATACAGTTTTGACCTGCTGCCAATGGTCTTCTGTATTCTCTACCTCTTCCAGCTGTTGGAGCACTTGGAATTTGTTGGATACTGTGACCGCAAATTTGTCTCTTGTTTCTTGATTTCTTAGATGTCCTACATTAAATTGATGTCTATAATTTTGCATTGTTGCATATCTCTTGAGTTTCATAGCTTACAAGCCTACAATAATAATAACACAGATTTTTCAAACAGAACCCACAGGCGTGGGACTTTGTCATCTTGCCCACTGTCTCTTAACACCGTCTGTTTCACATTTCTCAAATTACTTAACTGTCTCAACATTTTCATTATAACTTAATGTTCTCTCTCTATCTCAACACTCTCATTATCAATCAATGTTCTTTAGCTCCCCAAGGAGCATAGGCCTTCAACAAACACATTCCAAGTCATCCTGTCCTCTACCATCTGCTCAAGTTCTTTCCATGTGTTCCTCATCATTTTCACCTCTGTTTCCAGTTCTCTTCTCCATGTGTTTTTGGTTTACCTCTGCCTCTCTTTCCCTGTGGATTCCAGAACAAGGACTGCCTTGTAATGCTATCAACAGGTTTCCTCAATGTGTCCTAGCCATCACCAGCGTCTTCTTCTCAACTCGTTCCACTGGCACTTGTCTGGTTCTTGTCATTAATTCCATATTTGTGAATTTGTCATACCATTTCAGTCCTTCTATTCTACGCAAGCACCCATTTATAAAAGTCTGTAGCTTTTTAGTTGTTGTTTTTGTTGTTCTCCATGTCTCAGAGCCATACAATAGGACTGACTTCACATTTGAGTTGAAGATTCTTATTTTCGTGTTGAACTTGATTTCTCTTGACCTCCATATGTTTCCCAATGCAATGAAAGTTCCTCTTGCTTTTTGTATTTTTTTTTTTTATATCATTGTCTGTCCCTCCAACTTTGTCTATATTACTGCCAAGAAATGTGGATGGTTCTACATCTGTTAGTGGTGTTTCTTCAAGTTCAACATTGTTATCATTTCTTGCATTTAGTCTCACGTATCTATCAAAAATATAATTGAAAGCAAGCAACAGAAACAAAGTCATGAAGAAATTATATTTATAAAATGTAATAAATATATGTGTATCTATTGTCACATATATTTTAAACTCAAACCATTATTAAATAAATAACATTCGTAATATGACAGTAATGAAAGCAACATTTTCGTTTTACGCCGTAATCTAAAAATTAGATATTTTTTCATGGATGTTCGAGAACATGTTTTGAGAATTTAAGAGGTCCTTGTTCTGGAATCCCCAGGGAAAAAGTGGCAGAGTTAAACCAAAAAACACACGGAGAAGAGAACTAAATACAAAAGTGAAAATTATGAGACAAAAATGGAAAAAACTTGAGCGGATGGCACTGACAGGAGGATGGCATGTGTATGTTGAAGGCCTATGCTCCTTAGGGAGTTAAAGGGAACTGACTGATTGAAGACCACTAATTGAGAAAATGTAGTGCAGTTAGAACACTGACAGAAACAAAAATTGTCTCATTTTCTCTATCAATGTTCTCACTTCACCACATTTTCTCTATCATTGTTCTCACTTCACCACATTTTCTCCCTCTATTATTGTTCTAACTAAACATTTCCCTTGTCAGTACTGTCATCACATTATATTTTCTCTACAATTGCTCTCTGACTACACAAATATTTCCTCTATCGGTGTTCTCACTACATCAAATTTTCTCTTTTATTGCTCCTACTACACACATTTTTTGTCCATGTTCTCCCAGCACTGCATTTTCTCTATCATTTTCAATACACAACATTTTTATAACAGTGTTCTCACTACACCACATTTTCTCAGTGTTTTCGTAGAAACACATTTTTCTATCATTCTCACACTCTACTACAACATCTGCTGATGCTCACAGCATCATTGCAAGCCTCGCCTTTCCTACATTGTATTCTTCAACAACTGACTTGAAAGAAAGCACAAGCTTTGCCTTCTTGCAGTACAATGCTTTGTATCATAGACCTGGTGGTACTCCTAGCCATTCCCTAATGAACTTGTTCACCTTTTGCTATATAGCTTCCACTGTACTGGTGCTTATTTCATATATTAGCAGTGGTCATACCAATTTACGGATGAAGATGAACTGGATGCACTATAGATTGAACTTTTCTAGGAGTCTGCTTTGGTCTATGATCTACAGTCCTCTGTCTGTCATTTCTTTGTCTGCCGAACTGCCTTTGAGGCATCATACACCCTGCCAAGTCTTAACAGGTTCTTCAGTGACAGTAGGCATTTTTAGGTCTCAAACCATGTATATGACCTGAAATATCTTACCTTTCTTGACTTATAGGCTTCTAGACTTCTTAGGTTTGAAGTTCATTCTGCACTAGCTGATTAGTTCATGCAGGCACGATAACATTCTCCAGGTTTGATGTTCATCTGATTTCAGAATTGATGTGTCATCCACAAACCTTTAATAGGTGGCATGTGACATTTTCCATTGAGCTTTGGGCGTCTTGCAAATCCTTCATCCACTTTGAGGATTTCCTGTATAGCCAACACAAATAGTATCAAAAAGATGGTACATCCCATCACAATTCCAGCTTGTAGGACAATCCACTTCGTTGTATAATCTCTAGTTGAAAATTTGACACGACCTATTACTCTTAAGGGTTTTACAGGCAGCGTGGTACAACAAGACCATACCAAAGGATTGGGAGATTGCCATCAAAACACCAATTTTCAAAAAGGGTGACAATCGACAGTGTGGAAACCATAGAGGCATATCCCTTCTCAGTGTCCCTGGTAAAATCTACTCTAGAATCCTAGAGCAGAGACTCCGACGCCTAGCTGAGTCACAATTGGATGATGTCCAGTGCTGATTCCGAGCAAACCGAAGTACTCAAGACCTAATCTTCACACTCAGACAGCTGAGTGAAAAGGCCCTTGAGTATAAGAGTGAGACGCATCTTTGTTTCATAGATCTGGAAAAGGCGTTTGACAGGGTCCCCTGGAGCAAACTTTGGGACAGTTTGGCAAGGAAGAATATTCCAGCACCTCTGATTCATGCTATACAGAGCTTCTACAAGTCTTGCAGAAATTATGTGAGGACAGCAAACCATAAGTCAGAAGAGTTCAGGACCACCACTGGTGTAAGACAAGGTGATATCCTATCACCTTACCTCTTCATACTCCTTATGGACGATGTCATCAAGGCATGTAAGGAGAGAACAAGAAAGTATTCAGTGGGGTACTGGAAGATGAGACAGGTCTATATTTCGGAGCTGGCATTTGCTGATGATGTTGCCCTGATTGCTAAATCAGAGGCACATCTCCAATCCAACCTGCAAGTCTGGAAGGAAGAGCTGGAGAAGAGAGGGATGGTCATAAGCAGCTCTCCCCATCAAGGCCAGCTCCTTGACGTGGAGATGGGGCTCAAGTACAGCCATCAGCGGCTGAAAAACCAAGACTGGCCAGGCCCTCCTAGACTCGAGCAAGACCACAGTCTGCCCTAGAAAGTCAAGGTGCTGAAGACGGAGGCAACCAGCCAAGAGGCGCACCACAGCAATCAGGATGCCACGCATTAGCGCTATGGGAAGTATGCCTATATCTGCAAAACGTTATGGCACTCGCCCTGTGACGGACACCCAGGCAGGCGCAGTGCCGGGCCCTCTGCCTCGGAAGGGCCCAACCCCTACTACTGGGGGTCCTTCTCAATTGCCCCGGGGAGCCAGGAGGCATGAGAATAGAGCTACTGGCCAAGCAAAGAAAAGACCATTTAAAATAATGCACTGGAATGCTGAAGGCGTCAATAGTAAAAAAGACGGCTACAGCAAAAAAATTAGAGCTCGAAAATATCTTGAATGAAGAGCAAGTAAATGTATGTTGCTTGCAAGAAACCCACCTCAACAAAGACATAGCCTTCAAAATCAGAGGCTACCAGTGCTACCGATCTGACCGAATAGACAGGCGAAAAGGTGGAATACTGACACTCGTGAGGAATAACATCAGTGCATGTCAGCTTGAAACATATATGGAGGGGGGGGCGGAATACCAGATGCTTCATCTCAGGACAGAAAGTTCAGAATTCCACCTGCTCAACTACTACTGTCCGAGCGACCGCCCACTGGCACTAGATACAATCCCAGCAAAAGAAAGACTGATTGTATGCGGAGACTTCAACAGCCACTCACAGAGCTGGGGCTATGATCACATGGACAGGAGAGGTGAGGAGCTTGAAAACTGGCAGGATGACAATGGGCTTATCCTGATTAACCAGCCAATCGACCCACCAACCTTCTACTCGAGATCATGGCACACCACCTCTACACCAGACCTGGCATTCCACTCACCCAGCTTGGAGTGGAACACCACACGCGTTGTAGGGAAACAACTTGGAGGCAGCGACCACCGGCCAGTCTTCCTAATTGTGGAAAATGAACTTGTCAAGGAGAGCAGCACTCTCTCTCTAGGTGGAACTACAAGAAGGCAGACTGGACAATGTACCAGCACCGTACTAGTATACTGGCTAGAGATCTGACTGTAGACAAAGACATCAATAAGCTAGTTGATGAATTCAGCAGATGCATATTACAGGCTGCTCGTGAAACAATACCTAGAGGGGCTCGTAAGCACTACAAACCATATTGGAATAGTGAACTAGAGCAGCTGCACAACGACGTGGAAACATCTCGAAAGCAGGCAGAGACCAGTCCATGCCAAGAACACCACAATAACTACCAGCAAGCTAAGGCCAAATTTCAAAGGGCCAAGTTGCAGGCCAGGCGAAGAAGCTGGAAGGAGAAAACAGAGTCCTTGAACTTTGAAAGAGATACGAGGAAACTGTGGAAGCTGGTAAAGCAACTTAACGATGAAGGTACAGAGAGAAACTCAAGGATTGCTCTGTACAAAGATGGAAACATCCTCATGGGAAAACAGGCAGCTGATCACTTTGCAGACTCCTTTGCTAAAGACAACAACATCGAAGTTAGCCCAGAGAAGCAACAGGAGACTCGTGAGAAACAACACGCAGGACGAGATGGAACCATACCTGAAGTTATGGAGGCACCAATCACATTCAGAGAACTGGAGCTTGCAATATCCAAATTGAAAATGAGAAAGTCGCCAGGAGTTGATGGAGTGTCCAATGAAATGATTAAGAACTTGGGAACCGCAGCAAAAACAAAGCTGCTGCAGATCTTCAATATCTGTTGGAACTCAGGCAGAGTTCCACAGACCTGGAGGGAAGCAATCATGATACCACTCCTAAAACCAGGAAAAGACAGTTCCACTGCCTCCAGCTACAGACCAATCAGCCTTACAAGCTGCCTCTGCAAAACAATGGAACGTATCATCAACCTCAGGCTACAGTGGTACCTTGAAAGTGAAAACCTTCTTGTACCACAGCAGGCGGGCTTTAGGCAGTGTTATTCCACCGAAGATCAGGCAACTTACCTTTCCCAAGAGATTGAGGATGCGTTCCAAGATAAGAAACTGGTACTAGCAGCATGGATAGATCTAAGAAAAGCATTTGACAAGGTTTGGAAAGAAGGGCTTCTGAAGAAACTGAGAAATTGTAGAGTGAATGGTAAGATGTACAAATGGGTGAAAGCATACTTGCATAACAGAAGAGCCCGAGTACAACTAGATGGCCTCAAGAGTAAGAAAATTCTACTGCGTCATGGCGTCCCTCAGGGAGGGGTTCTGTCCCCCACACTTTTCCTAGTCTACATCAATGACCTGGTTGCTGAACTACCACATGGAATGAAAGTGGCAATGTACGCTGATGACCTGGTAATATGGTGCACAGATGAGCATGCAACAGTGGCCACCAAACTGCTACAAAGAGCTATAGATGCCTTAACCTCATGGGCAAATAGATGGTGTGTCAGCATCAACACAGACAAGTGCAGCACTACGCTCTTCACCCTCTCTCCCAAACAAAAAGCTGGTGTCATCAAGATAAACAAAGAGCTCCTGAGAGAAGATAAACAACCCACCTATCTCGGAGTTACATTCGATGATAGGCTGACATGGAAGCAGCACATCAACAAGGCAGCAACAAAGGCCAGGAGGAAGCTAGCCATCCTGAGAAAACTAAGTGGAACCACATGGGGAGCCAGCGGGAAAATACTTAGTAAAGTTTACCAGCAGGGCATACGACCACACCTGGAATATGGGTCAGCTGCGTGGTGTCCAGCATCAAACACCACATTACAAGAGCTAGATAAGGTGCAAAACCAGGCGCTTAGGGTCATCACGGGGGCAATGAAATCAACGCCTATAGTGGAGATGGAGAAAATGGGGAGGATACAAGCACTGAGAGAACGCAGAGACACAGGCAGAAAAGTTCCTCTGTATGCCGAGCCATCCAATGAAGGACAGATTCCAAAACCTAGCAATGGGGCGACTGAAAAGAAGCAGCTTTATCCACCAGGCCAAACGATTTCGTAGACAAACCTCAGACCTGCCTGAAGTTAACAGCCCTCTAAAGTCTGTGCCAGAACAAACCCCTTGGAGAGAGGAGCATGGACTACCAGTACACATCCACACAAAAGTGAAAGGAATATTCGACAGGGATGAACAGAACAGCGTGCAACGTAGGACAGTCACTCTCAGTTTCCTGGATGATAAATACCCACAGGACCTCTGGGTCCGAGTATACACGGATGGGTCAGCACAGAATGCAGTAAAGAATGGAGGAGCAGGAGTGTACATAGAATACCCAAACAACACTAGGGATACGGTCAGAGTACCAATGGGGAAATTCTGTAACAACTATGATGCAGAAGTCCAGGCAATCAAGGTGGCAACTGAGAAACTACTGAACACCAATCTCGGTCCACAGCCTGTAGTATTCCTGACAGATGCAAGATCAGCACTCCAAGCACTTCAGTCCAGAAAATTGCCAGTTATACAGGCCCTACTTTCTGAACTGTGCAACCAGCGCAGGGTCGCCATGCAGTGGATACCGTCTCATTGTGGAATACCAGGAAACGAGAGAGCAGACGGACTGGCTAAAGAAGGTGCTGCAGACGAACAACCAGATGTACCAGTAACGTACCATCAGAAGAAAAAGATGATCAAATCTATCAGAAAGCCACCAACATCAACGCAGGATGACTACCAAGCTATGAACAGATCAGAACAAATAGTCATTCTGCGCCTCAGAACAGGACACAACCGCCTCCGCAGCCACATGTATACAAAAACAAAATTCAAGATTGGCAATTCAGCCATGTGTACATGTGGACAGGCACCCCAGACAGCGGAGCACGTACTGCAAGATTGCCCCGAATATGATATATTGAGGCAAACCCACTGGCCCAGAGAAACAACACTGGAAGCAAAACTATATGGACCCCTGTATGAACTACAAAAGACAGTGAAGTTTATACAAGAAACAACATTGCAGATATAGACAATATATTTCAAGCGAACGAAAGAAGAAGAAGAAGAATAAGCAGCTCTAAAACAAAATCCATGGTGATATCACAAGAAGAAAGAAGACACCAGATTAAGCTGGGAGAACAGGTCCTGGAGCAGGTCGACCATTTAAATACCTCGGAGCTATTATAGACCAAAAGCGAGGCATCAAAGACGAGTTGGCCACTCGAAAAGCAGCAGCTGGGAGACTTTTTTCAGGCCATAAATCGAGGATTCCTCAGCAAGAGAGAGGTTGGTAAGAAAACGAAGATGGCTGTATACCGCTCCACCTATGTCCCAGTCTTGACATATGGATGCGAGTCATGGGCAATGACTACAACCCATAAAAGCCAGATCCAAACCTCAGAAATGAGGTATCTGAGGAAGGTGGTTGAAGTAACAAGAAGAGACATGGTACGCAACCAGACGATACGTCAAGGCCTTAAATCCTACCCCCTGCAGACCCAAGTAGAACAGTCCCATTTAAGATGGTTTGGCCATGTCTGCAGAATGGGAGAAGATCGGATACCACGACAAGCATGGGAAACAAAGAGCCAAGGATCCAGACCCCAAGGACGACCCAGAGTCCGCTGGGAGGACAACATTAGACAATCTTTGAAGGACCGAGGACTAGAATGAAACCAGGCCAGGAGGAAGACAGCCGATAGGATAGTCTGGCGCTCTCTCTTCAAAACCTCTACACCTCACGGTAGAAGGGGAACGACTAATTAAGTAAGTAAGAAAATTTGACAGAAAACCCTGAGAAAAACAGCTTCCGCAGTGCTGCAGTTTCTTGTGAAACATGGTACATTTCCAGGGCTTGCCACTACATCTGGTATGGAACATACCCATACGCATTAGCTAGATCCAACCAAATTACATGGGGATTTGCTCTGTCAGACTTTACCTTTTTGAATTGCTTCCGGGACCGCAAGATGCAGCAATAGTGAAAGCAGTCAGCGACCCATAGCTTGACTGCTTGCATCAGGACCAGCGAACCAGAGCTGGTAAAGACCGCACTTCACCTCCACGTGGTGGTCCTGGAAACAGTCTGCAGCAGTGCAGTCTGGCTGAGCGAGTGCGGATCGAAATGGGAAGGCAAACCCGGTCCCTAAAAAATGCTTGCAGAAGTAGGATGTGTCGACCGAAAGGTGCAAATATCACAGCTTAGGCGTAAACAGACACAACGCAACCACCGTCCTTTTCAGGGCGAACGAGGAAGAAGAAAAAGAATTGCTTCCCAGATCATTGTGGCATGCTCTAGACACCTTAGAGTTTCTGGGATACCTCATTTCTGGATGATATTGTCAATGTACCGATTCACCAGGTAGTAAATTACAACACTGATCAGTTGAAAGGATTCATTTAAACCAATAATACCACATCGTTTACACATTTAAATATATGTTACAACATAATTGTGTTTTCTATCATGTATACACGTGGTATATACAGTTAACTGTTAGTGTCATTTGTGGTGGGTTTTGATGTTATTAAGTGTGGTTGCTAGGTTACTTAGTGTACTGAATGAGGTCAGCTGTGAAGGTCCCTGAGGATAACAGTTTATGTGAGTTTACAGAGTACATTACTACTACCACCTATGACCTCAAGCAGACTTATTTGTGATTTATATGACTGATAGCTACGTTTAATGTCTAGGGTAATGAAATGTGGTGTGCTGGTAATTAAGTACACAAACACACACACACACAAACACTAATATTAAGCTCTATGATCAATTCAATTAACACTGTGTTTTAAAATTTAGAAATTAAAATTTTTTCAAATTTATTTTGTCCTGAACCAAGTTTTTCTTCTGGTCAGGACTTTTAAATCAATATGAATTAATGTCAATAGAAGTACAGATAATTGAATAATCACATGAAAGGCTTGTACATATATATAAGTTAAATTTGCTAATATTGGTACTAACTAAAAGTCTTTAGGAAAACTAATGCTGGATGTCGGGTCGGGGTATTTGCATCATACCCAGTCTTTGGTTAACAATGTCATTTGCTCCTTATACAGGATTAATGGTAGACAAAAAGTTTCTTATTTTTCACAATGTAGTTTAGATTATAATTTTGTAGTTGATGAATCTCAGCAGGCCAGGTCTTTTATACTTAACTGGCCTGTGACGATGAAAGAAAGTTGTTCCTTAGGCCCACTCCTCACATGCTCTGAGGTAGTATGGTAGGCATCTCCTTTCATACAAAGTTGGACTTCTCCAGAACATCTGGCACTAGCACAGTGCCAGACAAAGAAACTCTGAAACCACAAAATTAGGCTATGTCTTAACATACTACCTAATCGACCATGTTTACAAGCAATAATACATGTAATTAAAAGACAGGGTCAGATCTCTCTGACCGACCCAGCACATCTACATCAAGGCTGTTATCAAGTAGCACTAGTTTCCCATTCCTCTCCTCTAGAGACTGCACTGCATCTGAAATATTTTCATTAATCTCTTTTTTCCATATAATATGGTGGGTGATATGTTTCCACCTGACCACCTGAAAAGAAACATCTGTATTCTTCATTTCTGATAGTTTATCATATTATAATTCAACCTCTAGGCCCCGGAGAGTCGGCTGGGGACCTAGAATAAGTACTCACTTGTCGTAATCATTTTTCATTATATGGCAGTATCAATCACTCAGAATTGTTTAATAAAAGGTTAATAATTTCGTCCTTACCACAATTCAGAATAAAACACACAGATACGTTGAAATAGCACAAACTCAGCTGAGCTGCTGGCTAGACTAGGGCGTCCCACTATTATTAGTATATATTCAATGGACGACAACTTCTTAGCCTCAACGATCTGCTCGTATGGACAGTCTTCAAAAAAATGGCAACTTGCCGGCAAATTTTTCAATAATATTAACTGGCTCGTCCAATGAGAGTACTGCCCCTTCTAGAATTTAAAATTTCAAACTAACTGTCCAATTTTTGGTCAAATGTGTAGTGTATTTCTGTCTGTCGGTCGGTCCGAACTTGGGTTTTTCCCAAAATTGCACTTGGTTTTGGGCCCAACTACAAAAAACTATTCAAATGTTTCCCTCACCCACTGCTTAGCTTTCTACTGCGAAGATAATTTTAGATTCTCTCCTCCTTGTCTCCCCCTTGTTTACATGTACTTGTTTTTCTGCCTTCGTCTCAGGGACGCGTCAAATTTAACTTTAGTGAATGCAAAACTAACATGTGTTTGCGAGTCTGCATCGAGCAAATCAGTCTTTTGTCAATAACTTCCGAATTATCTGTCCGTCTTTTTATTTGAAAGCATATTATTTGTCAGGAAAAGATAGGCTATCAAACTAGCTAATTTTTGTTATTCTAAACCTATTAATAAGAAATTCCATATTTTTCCATGTTAGTCTTGAAATCTTTACTACCACGAGTTCACTTCTTTTCCATGTGCTGTCCAGCTATTTTCGAGAGTTTTACGTCATTCTAAATAAGAGCTAAGTCTGTTTTCTTAACCTAAGTGGCTACATGTTCTTACTTTACCTCGTATTTCAAACACTAACTACGAGTTCGCGCGTATGTTAGGCTTAGATTCAAACGCTTGCAGACAGCATCATTTTTTTCTTTTCTCCTTTCCTACCCCGTCTGAACGAATAGGCCTTTCGCGTCCCCATGTTATAATTAGTTTTTTTCTTTTTCCAATGACACTAGAAACGATAGTACGATCTACCAAATCAACGCGCTTGTGGCGTAGGCGAAAAAGCCGCAGCTTAACTTAACTATATTTTATCCCTACAATTTATTTTAACTTTTATCTTTATAAATGGAGGATTTTAGCGCTGTATCAATGTATTCCATCACATCATTTAAGGTCTGAATAACATATACATTTAGCAAAGTGTGTATTGTTTCTTTTATTAATAGTGTGGACATTTTTTTTCACAAGCCACAGAAATAATCTGTTAAAAAAGGATTGCGCAGCTTTGGTTTAAGTGCACCTATGGGAGCTCATTCTGTGACACTTCCTAGTGGGGGAAACAAAAATCAGTTTTTATAAGATGGAAACATTTATTTAAACAGTTAACTCCTTTTTTTTTCTAAATTGATGAGTTATGTGATGACTAAAGACTGTCACACTTGCAGTTATGTGATGACTAAAGACTGTCCTACATGCAGTTATGTGATGACTAAAGACTGTCCCACATGCAGTTATGTGATGACTAAAGACTGTCACACATGCAGTTATGTGATGAATAAAGACTGTCCTACATGCAGTTATGTGATGACTAAAGACTGTCCTACATGCAGTTATGTGATGACTAAAGACTGTCCCACCGCACCCTAGCACCCCTTAGTACGCCACTGTGTACATCATTTCTTTCATCATTCCCTCCCTGCTCCACGTAAAACTTGGGCTACCTATGCTTTTAGTTCTCTGTAAGAAATGCCTAAGACTATTAGCAGACAAATATACAGAGGTCCAAAAGGTATGTGGGGAGTCACGGTAGCGTAGTGGTTAGTGCACTGGCTTCCTAGCTCAGTGGTTCATGGTTCGATCCCCAGATGAGGTGGAATTTTTTTAGGCCACAAATGGCTCCTGGGTCGACCTATCCCCAATTGGGTATCAGAGCAACTTCTGGAAAGGTAAAGGCGGCTGGCGTGATGCTGACCACATCACCCCTAGTGTGCCGATGGACGAGAAAATTTGGGCCCAACACCATATTCCCAATATGCCTCAATGGGCGTGTAACGAAATCCCAAAAAGTATGTGCATGTGCTTCATTGACTATAAGAAGTCTTTTGACAGAGTCCATCATGAGAAAATAATTGAATGCATCGAAGACATAGGTGTTGATGGAAAAGACATAAGAATAGTCAAAAACCTTTATTGGGAGAAAATTGCTACAGTAAGATCTGGAAGGAATTATTCACCACACATAGACATAAAAAGAGGTGTCAGACAAGGTTGTGGGCTGTCCCCCGGCCTACTTAACCTATACACAGAAAAAAAATTTCAAACAGAGAAATGCCAGGATTGAACATACATGGAAGGTCAATAAACAACCTTAGATATGCAGATGATATCGTGTTGTTAGCTTAAAGTGAACAGGATTTGCAGGAACTAGTGAAGCAAGTGAACAGTATAAGTCATGAATATGGATTGGACATTAATATCGAGAAAACCACAAATATGATAATTAGCAAAACAGACGATAAACCCACATTAAAGATAAGCGTAAATGGGAACATCCTGGAACAAGGCAAGAGCTACGTATATCTTGGCCATATAATAACAAGATGGCAGATGTGAAACAGAATTCAAGAAGAGAGTAGGAATGGTCAAAGCTACATTCAACAACATGAAACGTATACTGACATCTAAACAGTTAACTCACAGATTAAAATTGAGAATCATAAAATGTTATATATATATATTCTGCATTACTGTATGGTGTAGAAACATGGACGATGAATAAGCAATTGGAAGAAAGAATTGGGGCTCTTGAAATGTGGATATATAGAAGAATGGGGCGTATCTCATGGAAAGAGAAGAAAACAAATAAGGAGATCCTATAAAATATAGGTATGAAAAGAGAACTAATGAGGGAGATCAAAATTAGGCAGCTAAAATACTTTGGCCACATAAAAAGGCATAACACCTTGCAGAAGACCATAATAAAAGTGAGAGTTGAAGGCAAACGTGCAAGGGGAAGACAGCGCTATAAGTGGGAAGAAAACATCAAGATATGGACATGAAAGAGTCTGTCAGAGTGCACCACCAAGACAAGAGACAGAAGACGTTGGAGATCCAATACAGCCAACCTTCGTTGTGAAGATGATAGCCGACGATGATGAAGAAATTCGCAATAAAGCAGTTACGTCCCCTCGCAGTGATGGTTCAAGACATCATATTTCTATATGCTGAGGTTGCGAGCCTCAAATGATTGGGCCATCCACTAGCAAATTTTCACATATTAATCTTCACACGTCAATATATACATATTAGTTCACATGTTAATAATGCATAATTTAGAAGGTAATATGTACAAACGCCAATTTTTTGGCTCACAGACTACTCACTCAGAGACAATAATTAAGACAACTTTTGACGATGCCTCTCACTCGTGTGCTGGGGTGTTGTTACTTTAGCAATACGTTCCCACTTTGACTCCGTGTTTCAGTTTCCTCAGATCCCGGTTTTCCTTGTCAAAATGATAGTTTCCCTCAGCTCTTTAAGTCCTTCAAGATGCTCCAACAAAGTCCGGTCTGATATATGGAATTCTGGTTTTATTCTTACTCTGGCAGGTCGAGTAGTTGTCTTGGCGAGGTGATTTTTACAGTTTCTTAAACTGCAAAAGTGTCAGTTTATATTGCACTTTTCGTCCCACACCCATAATTGCTACGATTTAGGCAAGGTCCAATCAGGATTGTTATTCTTCCTATATTTCGAATGCCCTCCAAATGTTTCAAAACATGTGTGTTTTGGTGGGTTATTCAAAATATTTCCACATAGAAAGATCTGTCACGTATTCCATATATGGCAATCAAAACATCCGATCGCTCTCTCGGCAATGTTTAAAAATACAGCATCTTACTTTACCTAAAGTAAATAGTTCGTAATACTTCCTGTCGACAGCGATTATGACATGTCGAGTGCCCGCCCGAAATGTGTCGCTTCAGACGAATAATAATTTTTTTTACTTGTAGTGAGCAAACAATAGTTCAGCATATTCCCGTCTGGCGAAGAAAGCACACTTGCCGTATCAGCGATTAAACAAGTTCGCTGGGCGACTTAATGCTAATCCGTAGCCTGATGTCGGGTACACCCAAAATTTCCCAACCTGGTTGGCGGTTAATGTTGCATCATCTGCCTACTCTTCCACCAGCGATGGACAAGAAAACAAACAGACACGATGACTATTACCGAGAGGAGTGTAAAACCTTACTTAAAAATAGCTAATATCTGCTTGATCGCAGATATAGAAATTGTGTCAACCCCGGAAATCGCTCGCAGTCAGTACTTACAGCAAATGTAACTGAATACGGCCGTAGCGGAGAAGAGATCGACACAATATTTCTGTAACAAACACCAGAGAAAACCAATATCAGATTACTTACCAGCATGCAATTCATCCATAACTGTGGAGCAGGTGTTGAGAATAGATAGACTTGAAGAATTGCACAATGTGGTAAAACAGTATACCTTGTATAACAAGAACTAAGATTAATATATAAAGATCAATGATGGTGTAAGGATAAGGGGTGGTCTGAGGGGATGCTCATCTGGATGATGACAGATGATTGGTGGATTTGATGTATCTCGGACATCCCTGGGCTTAGTCACTCTTTTTCACCTTGTTCAAATTAGGGCAGTTATGGGAGACGTACTTTATTTGTTTTTTTTTGGTTCACTTTATTTGTTTTTTGGATTGTTTGTTTGGTTCTTGGAAAGGGTAAGTCACTCACACTTACACAACTTTGAATTCGATTTACTCTATTTGGATTGAGTGGAGGGGGAAGGAGGGTTGGATAAATTATTATATTGTATTGAATTTTTTACTCTATATATCCTAATTATAACCCATCAAAGGTTGACCGGAATACTTTGTTTAAAATTAAAAGTAGATCATGTCTCTCCACAATTTCCTGTCTCCAGTAAAATTGTTCAATTCTGCTATTGGCTTCTTTCCATGCCACGATGTCCAACTGTCCAGTATTTGCTCTCTATGTCTTCCCCTGTCTCTTTTATCCTTCAATCTTACCTGTTGGTAGGATATGCAATGACCATGAGCAGAGAAATAAAATCTAAAACCAATCCAGAAAAACAACAAATTAACACAGTATCACGTGACTTCTGTTGTTCACTTCTGTTTATCTGGAATTGGGAAAGATTTTATACGTAAGTAACGAAAAAATGCCATTATTTACAAACACATCTGAGGAACATACAAGGGTTTATCTTCTTATACCGTGCTTGCTGGTGTATAAATAAATGGCCGATGGGAAGCATAGTGCACTGGAGGTTGCCATATTGTGTGTGACTCCGTGGTATGTTTGAATGTAGTGCGGTGTGTTTGCACATAACATAATTTTTGTGAGGAGAATTTATTATGGAATTAGAAATTTGAGGCGTTGTGTATCATAATTGTAACCTATAAGATTTTGAAAGGGATATTTTTCGTTCATTTTCGATGAAATTTGTTTAGTTTAATAATGGGTGTTTTACATTGTTTCGAAGTGATACTCTCACGTGTCCGCGTGAATACCTTTTTTGCAAAATGGATGACCTTGGTCTACTATCCTTCCCATTTACCAATAAATATTACACTTAGGCCTAAAGGTTTGTTTCAGGCACTCGTGAGAAATAAAGAAGTAGAAAACTAGACAACAGATAACAACAGAAGTGAATGACTTAATCGAGAATCGAACCCAGCACCTTCCAAATGGTGTAGGTGATCTTGTCTCTCTACACGTTCCTATCCATCTCTCTACAAGTTCCTATATGCAGCGCTGTTTATCATTTATGCTGTTCACTTTTTTCCATGTCCTACCGTTAGTGTCCAGTAACTTCTCTCGTTGTTGTTTGGCTTCCTTTTTTTCAAGTCTTTTATACTGTCAACATATTTTCCTGCTTTCTACTTTTGATTGAAATGAAGAACACTGGGTCATGTGTCCGATTTAGCTCAAATGTCTATCAACCTGATAAACACTTAAGAAGCTCATATTGATACTGCCCTTAAATAAGACTACAATTACGCTTTAGGCTTATGCCTTGCTTTATAACTGAAAATTGGCTGCCGGATTGATAGACATTATATTGAGTTGATGTAGATGCATCCTTAGTTAATGGTGTCCCACATATCTATATAAAGCCAAAAGAGATTCATGACGTTCTTCTTTTAAACCAGACACAAGCTTTTCTTATACTTTTATTATTCATGGTAATCCTTAATCCAACCCTTGATCAAGGATTCAATTTTGATACTGAATACATCGTAATCATCTCAGCTGTGATTTCAGATCTTCTTCTTTAAGTACCATGCCTGATGGCATAGGCAATCATGTCTCCCCACAACTTCCTGTCTCCAGTACTATTTATCAGTTCTATTGTTGACCTCTTCTCATGCAGTGATGTCAAACTGTCAAGTATCTTCTCCCTTTGTTGTCCTCTGTCAATTTTTGTCTTCAGTTTTTCCTGTTGTTGCCAGATATTTAAGCTCTCTACTTCTTATAACACGCCCAAAGAAAGTGAATTGTTGACAAAGAATTGTTGCATAAAATACTTTTCATTTTATAGAATGCTACTGTTGCCTAAGCTATTCTACTCTTTACTTCTGAGATGCATCTTCTGCTTGATGTTATTAATGTAAATCATATTTTTTGTGATGACCATTACTTATGTCATGTTGCTGTTAAAGACAAAGCTTTTACTTTCACTTTCTTTCACAATTTCTCCAGATCTATCTAATTCTCTTTGTTTTAATTTGTGTGCAGCCAGACATTTATAGACAATGAATGGGTACAGAATCCATTAAAAAAAAAAAAACAATGGAATGAGAAAGGGGTGGTGTGGTTTATCACCATTCCTCTGCTTACTGGCTATAGTCAATGGACTGATGAAATAGTTCAGTTATCAGGACTTCACAGATGACCTTGCTTTGCTACTGCATACCTTAATCTAGATGCAGGACAGATGAGGATACTTGATGACAGGTCACTGTAACTGGATCTGAAAATCCATAGAGAAAAGACAAAGATCATGAGAATCAATGTGAAAAATAATAATATGATCTTCTACCATCATCTGCAAACGTAAAAGTCAGAACAGACATCTTAACTTTTGGTCAAACTTCAAAGATTTTGGGTGGCTGTGCAACACTGTGAAGGACAAAAGTAATGATCAAGAAAGGATAGACTTTCATAAAATGGTTGGCTGTAAATGACAGAAGAATTAAAATATTATGATGGGATCATCAATGTGGATTTGGTGTAAAAACACCAGTAGAGCAAAAGAAAATATAAATAAAAAGAGAAAGATGTTTACACTACAGAATGGGCACATACAATAAAGAAATAAGCTAAAGATGTTTACACTACAGAATGGGCACACACAATAAAGAAATAAGCTAAAGATGTTTACACTACAGAATGGGCACACACAATAAAGAAATAAGCTAAAGATGTTTACACTACAGAATGGGCACATACAATAAAGAAATAAGCTAAGATGTTTACACTACAGAATGGGCACATACAATAAAGAAATAAGCTACAGATGTTTACACTACAGAATGGGCACATACAATAAAGAAATAAGCTACAGATGTTTACACTACAGAATGGGCACATACAATAAAGAAATAAGCTAAAGACATTACTAGTCAGTCCTTGTTCTAGAATCCCCTGGGATGACAGAAATTATTGCTTGTTAGGAAGAAAAAATGGAGATGATTAAAATGTTTTCTTAACAAGGAGCCAAAATGTTACTCAGACATGCAGAACTGTTCACTTGATTTTCAGATTGTAATTGCAACAGAAAAATTGAAATATTGCAACAAATACAACAGAAAATAAAGGTGGAGGTGTCTTTCAGACTTTAAGCACTGGTGCACACAAAAAAACTGTCAGTGGCAAAAGGACAATTCTCAAGTAACCAGAGCAATGTCAGAGGCCTTGAAAACTGCAGCAGAGATTACAATGGCAGAAGAAAACAACAAAAGACCAGTTACTTTCTATACCGAAGCACTGTCATTAATTGCAACGTTGAAAAGTTAAAATAGTGCCCCCCAAGACTATGTCAACGATACAAAAGAGTAGTGATCCAATGGATTCCATCTCATTGTAAAATCCCCAAAGAGGCTGACAGCTTGGCAAAGGAAGGTGGAAAGCTATCTCAGCTCAATGCAAGCATAACTTTTGAGGAGGCTTCCAGGTCACACATAAAATGATGCATGCTACCAGCTCAACAGAAGAAAACAAGTGGCAATCTTCAGGCTCCGCACTGGCCACAACAGATTGGGATACCATCTATTCAACAAGCTAAAGATAGGTACCAAGGAGTGTACCTGTGGCACTGATAAAATGACTGCTGAACACCTGCTTCAAAGTTGCCCAACACTTTCAGAACAGAGAAAGCATATATGGCCGACACCAGTACCATTTGTGGAAAAGCTCTACAGAGATGCAAATAGCCTTAAACTAACTACTACTTTCTTTGAAAACATTCAAATACATGCCTGAAAGTATATGAAGAAGAAGAAGACTGTAATTGCTGCAAGATTTTATAATACTTTATTGCAAAATTTAGGGGGAGAAGATCGGCTACCACGACAAGCATGGGAAACAAAGAGCCAGGGATCCAGACCTCCAGGACGACCCAGAGTCCGCTGGGAGGACAACATTAGACAATCTTTGAAGGACCGAGGACTAGAATGGAACCAGGCCAGGAAGAAGACAGCTGATAGAATAGTCTGGCGCTCTCTCTTCCAAACCTCTACACCTCACGGTAGAAGAGGAACGACTAAGTAAGTAAGTCTAACCTGACATTGATTTTTTCGTGAGTATCCTATTTTCTTGTACAGAGACAAGTGTCCCTCGCCATTCAGGCAGATACTCACCATTTTCGGAGGTACCCATTAGAGCTGGGTCGGCTCAGGAGCCGCCAGTCCCTGGTCGACGACACTCCTTCAAATGTACTCGCCAGGTCTCGAGTTAATCCAGTCCAAATCCCGGTCGACGAAAAATCCTCAAATGTCGTCGCCCGGGTTTGATCCTGAATCACCCGGTCACCAGAGCGGTGTTGTAACCACTACGCTAGGGGATAAATCTCAATAACAACAGCTTAACATAACACAGAATGCAGCCACACACAAAAATACAATCACCCTAACACTTGTACATCAGGCATACTTGTCAAGTTGTACATTTTTGCCATGCAATGTATGGTTTTTAAAATAATTTTAGCAGTGTTCATCTGTTCAAAGGATGTTGTATGGATTTTCTCCAAAAAAAAATATTTTCTAGCCCAGGTTTTTTAACCATTTTGATTTTAAATCCTGGGAATTCTCTGCATCTGTTTTTAAGATGACGTCTCTCCAAGCAATCAATCAAATCCTTTTATACCCAGCAGTTCGGCAGTAACTTTGAATTCGGCCTCAAACATGCTTGCAACTGCCTCTAGACACCCTTTTTGAAAAAGCTAAGCATTAGATAGTGTGTTCATGATTTGATGGTTGAAATTAAGCACTGTTGGCCCATTATGCCCAGTTGTTTATTGTTTATTATGAATTTGATTACGGATTTATAATGGTAAGTTGGAAGTTTATTGTTTGTTATTTTTAACATTTGATGTTGTCTTCTTTTTTTTTTGGAGGGGGGGTGGGGGATTTTTATGTATCAGTAAGATGGGTTAGGGGTAGGATTAATGCTAGGCAACATCTTTTTTTATGTGCGTTCAAGCCGCTGACGATGAAACCGCAAACTAAACATGTGTTGGTGTGTAGTAGGCCTATAGTAGATTACTACAGTAACTGCTCCGAAATCAATTCTGTAGGTGGGAGCATAATTGTCTGTTATTATAGATTTTATTGTTTGTTTTAAAAGTCTGAAATGAATGTTTTCTTGCATGATAAATTTGTTTATTTGTAGATCAGGGGTAGGTTTAGGGTTAAGGTTAGCGTCATGTAATGTGTTTCGTGAAGTGCATCATTGGGATAGGGGTCAAGACATAAAATCGCGAAATACAATTACACGAGGCACTTTGGTTAAATTAGTCAGCAAAGTTGATTATGCACGTGTGTGATTATCGTCTGTTATTACTGCGTTTGTTTTGTTTTTTAAAATGAATAAATTCATTGTTATTATTATATTAGCATGATCAGGGTGTTTGCACACGTTGTTATTACATGTGAAAAATTTGTAAATACGATTTTTTGTTTTCATTTTGTTTTTTCTGAGCGAAGCGATGAGAAAGGTATACTTGACCTTTTTGGTGGAAATAAAGAAAATTGGTACAAGTTCTTCACAATACGTCAAAATTATAGTTGGGGTATTGGATTAGGTTTATGATTCCTAAACCTAACCCTTTACATCCCCGACCTCTCTCCTTTTTACTGTGTCTCTAAATTTGGTTGAAATGAAGGACAATGGGCTCTCTGTTTGATATGGCCTAAAAAAAAAAAAGAATTCAGAAACGCAAGTTTATAGATATGGTCAGAGGTCATAGTAGTAGTTGCTGTATTTTAGCACCCGTGTGTTACCGGGGCCCGAAAGGGGAGCAAAGAATAGTAACACTGTCCCCTGCCAAGCATGTCGTAGAAAGCGACTAAGGAGGGTTGGGCATGGGGCCGGTTACCCCATCCTGTAAAAATTTAAACCACAAAAAACTTCAACAAATATGGACAAGTCAAATAAAGAAAATAAAACACAGCCATCCAAGACAGGGGAAGGTCCTCTCGCGGGGAGGCGTATGATGCAACACAGAGAAAGCCAAAAGGAGTCTGTGTTGCTGACTAACCTTCTTTCTTCTAGGAGAACTTCCAGATTTGGCACCTGGAATGTTCGGACATTAAACGAACAAGGGAAAGTGGCGCAAGTGGCAGCAGAAATGAGGGAATACAAAATCGAGGTTTTGGGAATGTGTGAAACAAAGTGGAAGGGGGTAGACAGGAAGAAACTCATCACAGGTGAATTGGTGCTGTCCTCAGGACATGAAGACGAAAGTTCATACCACAGTGAAGGGGTAGCTCTTATGTTATCTAAAGAAGCACAGAAAGCACTCATTGAATGGGAAGCTGTTGGACCCAGAATAATAACAGCTACTTTCAAAACAGCTAAAAAGAAAATTCATGTAAATGTCATCCAATGTTATGCACCAACTAATGACAAAGAAGAGTCTGTGAAAGAAGCATTTTATACTAAACTACAGGAAATTATGGATAAAGTAAAAAGAAGAGACATCACAATTTTGATGGGTGACATGAATGCAAAGATAGGTACAGTCAACACCGGATTTGAAGAAGTCATGGGAAAACATGGGCTAGGAGTAATGAATGAAAATGGAGAACTATTCGCAAACTTCTGTGCTTCAAATCAACTGGCTATAGGAGGAAGCATGTTTCCACATAAGAGAATACACAAGGCAACATGGATATCACCAGATCATAGAACAGAAAATCAGATTGATCATATATGCATAAACAAGAAGTTTAGATCATCATTGCAGGATGTAAAGGTATACAGAGGAGCAGATGTGGCATCAGATCACCATCTTCTGATAGCCAAAATAAAAATGAAACTCAAGAGATATGCAACAATGCAAAATTATAGACAACAGTATAATGTAGGACAGCTAAGAAATCAAGAAACAAGAGACAAATTTGCGGTCACAGTATCCAACAAATTCCAAGTGCTCCAACAGCTGGAAGATGTAGAGAATACAGAAGACTATTGGCAGCAGGTCAAAACTGTATGGAAGGAGACATGTGAAGAAATACTGGGGAAAAGGGAAAGACAACAAAAAGCATGGATAACAACAGAAACCATCAATAAGATAAAAGACAGAAAAAACAAGAAAGCAGAGTTAAACACAAGCAAAACCAGAAGTTCCAAAGCCAAGGCTCAAGAAGTGTACACAGAAGCAAACAAAGAAGTAAAAAGAAGTATCAAAAGAGACAAGAGGAAGTATATTGAGGAGTTGGCAAGAGAGGCAGAAGATGCTGCAGCCAAAGGAAATATGAGAGAACTGTATAGCAGCACAAAGAAGCTAACAGGGAAATACAAGCAAACAAGTTGCCTCATAAAAGACAAGAATGGGAAACTGCTCAGCAATATACAAGAGCAAATGAAGAGGTGGACAGAATATTTTGGGGACCTTCTCAATAGACCAGCTCCACAAAACCCGCCGGACATCCAGCCAGCAGAAGAAGAGCTACAAATTAACGGTGAAAGACCAACGAAGGAAGAAATAAAGAAAGCCATAAAGCTTCTAAGAGATGGAAAAGCGTCTGGACCTGATGGCATTCCAGCAGAGGCCATCAAAGCAGATATCGACACGGCTACAGAGATGTTTATATAAATTACTTGGTAAAGTCTGGGAAAAGGAAGAGATACCAGCAGAATGGAAGGAAGGATATCTGGTTAAGTTGCCTAAGAAGGGAAATTTACAAGAGTGCACAAATTATAGAGGAATAATGTTACTATCAGTGCCAGGAAAAGTATTAAACAGGATTATCCTTGGGAGATTAAAAGAGTCCATAGACAAGAAACTGAGAGATGAACAAGCAGGTTTTCGACAAAACAGATCATGTACAGACCAGATAGCCACTTTGAGAATAATAGTTGAACAAAGTCTGGAATGGAATTCACCACTATACATCGGATTTGTGGACTACGAAAAGGCATTTGACAGTGTAGACAGAGAATCACTTTGGAAATTGTTGAGGCATTATGGAGTTCCCCTGAAGATCATTAATTTAATAAAGAAAACATATGAAGACATGACATGCAGAGTTCTTCACGAAGGACAGCTTACAGAACCGTTTGGGATAAGAACAGGAGTGCGACAGGGATGCCTCTTGTCTCCATTTCTTTTCTTGCTGGCAATAGATTGGGTTATGAGATCATTGGCAACACACAACAGAAATGGAATCCAGTGGACTCTGACTAAGCAGTTGGATGATCTGGATTTTGCTGATGACTTGGCTCTTCTGTCCCATAGCCGTAATCAGATGCAGGACAAATTGAAAACACTTGATGAGAGGTCACAGCAATTGGGTCTGAAAATACACAGAGAAAAGACAAAAATAATGCGAATAAATGCAGGTAATGATAACAGGGTTGAACTTGAAGAAACACCAATACAAGATGTAGAATCATACACATATCTTGGCAGTAATATAGACAAAGTTGGAGGGACAGACAGCGATATCAAAATAAGAATACAAAAGGCAAGAGGAGCTTTCATTGCATTGGGAAATATATGGAGATCAAGAGAAATAGGATCCAACACGAAAATAAGAATCTTCAACTCAAATGTGAAGTCAGTCCTATTGTATGGCTCAGAGACATGGAGAACAACAAAGACAACAACCAAAAAGCTACAGACTTTCATAAATGGGTGCTTGCGTAGAATAGAGGGATTAAAATGGTATGACAAGGTTACCAACGTGGAACTGATGACAAGAACTAGACAAGTGCCAGTGGAACAAGAAATGAGAAGAAGACGATGGCGATGGATAGGACACACACTGAGAAAACCTGTTGATAGCATTACAAGGCAGTCCTTGTTCTGGAACCCCCAGGGCAAGAGAGGCAGAGGAAGACCAAGAAGTACATGGAGAAGAGAGTTGGAAACAGAGGTGAAAATGATGAGGAGAACATGGAAAGAACTTGAGATGATAGCACGTGACAGGAGGACTTGGCATGTGTTTGTTGAAGGCCTATGCTCCTGTGGGAGTGGAGGGTTATGAATGAATGAAAGCTGTACTAGGATATTTTTTGCTTTTAAACATAGTAGTGTTTCATTTTTATTAAATAATTTTAATCTCACTTCTATTATAAAGTTATTGATTTTCTGGTGCATTTTACAAAACTAACACAAACATCACCATGTTATGAAGGCTGTGGTAACTTTAAGGGATATAATACATATTTTAAATGATTATGACTCACAGCGTTTCTAATACATATAAAGAACAGCATGAGACTTTATTAGTATATTTTAGCTCACACTAATTCAAATGTCAACTTAATTAGTATATGTCATTTTAAAACTGTATTGCGTTCAATATATTTTTTTGCGTAAGTTTTTTTGAGTGTTTGTAAGGGTTTTACTGGTCCAGCGTACATGTCTTTGTCTCATGATGTTGACAGGTATGATTAAATATACAATTTCTGACATAGTTTATCTCAACATTAACAGATAGTTTACAATCACATGACAGTATATCATTACCAGAACAATTCTTAAAGAACAAATATAGTTCTTTCATGCTAACTACCTCTACAATCATTAACATTTTGGTGCAAACTGATACATGGCACAAAACTGATTTATGTGCCAACATATGTAAAAAGTAATACAGCATACTCTATAACAAGCTCCTCAAACTAACCTTACAACGAGTTAAATATAGGAACTACTGATGAGTGTAACTGTGGCAGAAGTGAACAAGTGGTAATCTTCAGACTTCGCGCAGGTCATAACAGATTGAGATACCATCAATTCAACAAGTTAAAGATAGGAACTACTGATGAGTGTGACTGCGGCACCAATAAAATGATTGCTGAACATCTGCTTCAAAGGTGCCCAACATATGAGGAACAGAGAAAACGCAAATGGCCATCACCAGTACCATTCATGGAAAAAAATATACGGAGATATCTTCAGCCTCAGGCTGACCACTGCTTTCTTTGAACTTATTCAAGTTGACATCTGAGGGTGAACGAAGAAGAAGAAGAAGAAACTAACCTTAAAACTCAGTGTATATACTCAGGCACTACCATACATTTCACTTCTGTGAAATCTTTTGACTTTCACCCCAGAAAACTCAAGTGTTAGCTTTCATAAACTGATAACCTACACAATCTTCTGTCTTTTCTCGTACTTTAATCCTAGGTCAAGACCTACAGTTCCAGTCAACCATTCATTCAGTCACAACTCTGATCATGTGACCTTTAACCTATGAGATTGACATAGTCGTACCATCCAAACATCTGAAGGCTCAGCAATAATTGCTGACTAAACTAAATTACACTTTACTCAGCTATCACTCGCACAGTTTACAACACTGCGGCCAAGCAAACTGGCATCCTACAATGCATCTATCACTGACACTCACAAAACACTTTGTGGTAGTACTATATTGTTCATGTCATAAAGAACTTTGAATGGTGTTTCTTGTGACAGCAGTATCTCAGCTTACCAGCATGTTACTGATTGTGTTCACAAATAACTAATTTTCTTTTTTTCAGATTGCACAAAATATGTACAAGAAGTTTATATTCCTGGACCAGAAATTAAATCAGGAAATAAATACAAATTCTGAAGTAAATTTTCTGTTTGATTTTTTATCAAAATCTTGATACAGTAAAAAATGAGGTAAACTGACAGAAATTTGGTAAACATTTTCAAATGTAACAATTACTGATTACTAAGTTTCTTTATTTAGTTTATGTCTTAACAAGGTAACATATGTATATGCATGACTGATTGCTACTGGCATCACCAAGGCCACCTTCAATTTAACTATAATAATAAAATAAGATTCAGTGATTAATTTTTAAACTGACAGAATTATCTTAATGCACCCAAAAGTGTATACAGCTGATAAAATTAATCCATGTTGCTGCTGAATGTTAACTATTACAATTGTTATTCTTATGTAATGTGTAAACTGTTAAGTTACACTGCCTTTACTTTAAAGCAAGTGGCAAATACTTTTAAAGGAAAGTCATTCAGCTGTAACCAGGCAAGTACCAGTGGAACAAGAAATGAGAAGATGATGGCAGTGGATAGGATACACACTGGGGAATTCTGTTGATGGCATTACAAGGCAGCCTTAGTAGTATATCAGGCGCAAAACGATTATTATTGTGCAGGATGCGTGTGACTTTTATATAAGGAAATATACCGATCAATAGTGCAGGATGCGCGTGACTTTTATATAAGGAAATTTACCGATCGATAATGGCGGCGTGGGTTAGTAGGTAGGATGTATTTTAAGGGTTGTTATGTTTCTTTATTCAGGTGTTACAATATATAAATACAATATATATATATATATATATATATATATATATATATATATATATATATATATATATATATATATATATATATATATATATATATACATATATACAACATACAATATATATTTTACAACATGTAGACAACATTTATACAAAGGCCAAGGTTTTTTAATATAGTTGTAATAAATATATTTAATATCACAGTGTTTTGTTACAGCTTCTGCCCAGAACAAATATATATAAACGGTTCAGGGTAGTAGAAGAAAAAGGACCATATGTCTAGGGGAGAGGTCGTAACATTGTTGTCTTGTACCTGTCCTTTTATGTAAAAATAGGACAGAGAATTTCTGTGTTGGGTGTACATGTAGATGGATGGCTTATTGTGATCCCCCGCATGAATTTTGCGTGTTGAGGACATCCAAAAATGTGTTTTTATCTAGTGTGTTGTTATGTTTCTTTATTCAGGTGTTACAACATATATATATATATATATATATATATATATATATATATATATATATATATATATATATATATATATATATATATATATATACATATATATACATATATATACTGAAGCACATTAAAAACGCACCACTATTATATATACTGATGCCGAGAAGCTGGCAAAAAAAGTGTGGGAATGGATTTTCCCCGTGTTTGCCATGAGGTAGAGAGCGAATGGCTGCTAGAATGGAAAGTGCAAGATTCAACCCATGGGTGTGTGTACAGACTACATGAAAATGATGAAAGTTACACGTGCAACATGATTCCCAACAGCTATGACCCTGAAAATGTGTACGCGTTCTGGCAGTATACTCGGTATAAAAAGGCCGTTGAGACAAAACACCAGTACATGTGCTTGAAATGCCACGACTATCTGAAAACGACCGCCAACGAGCCATTGGTATGTTGGAGACCGGAATGAGCTCGCAGGCCATTGCCAGAAGGATGAATTGCCACCACAGCACTATTGTACGTCTCAATGAACGTTACGGAACCACTGGCAGTGCCCGGGATAGACTTCGGAGTGGCCAACCACGAGTTACTACCCCTGCGCAAGATCGTCATATTGTGCTGAGTCACCTAAGGAATCGTACTCTCCCGGCAAGTCAAACAGCAAGAGCAATAGTGGGTAGACATGGGCAAGTCTCTCGAATGACAGTCATACGACGACTCAGAGATACAGGCCTTACTGCAAGACGACCTTATGTTGGGCCAAACTTGACTCACAGACATCGTTAGCAGCGCCTGCAATGGGCAGAGCAACATATCAGATGGACTAGACTGCAGTGGAATGCTGTCCTATTCACAGGCGAGAACAGATTCAACATATCCTTTGCAGATGGACGTATGCGGATTTAGCGACAGTGTGAAGAGCGCTTTGCAGATTGCCGTGTCAACCGATTTCGAGGTGGCAGTATTTACATTTGGGGAGGATTCAGTTTTCACCATCGCTTGCCTCTTCACGTCTTCCGTGGAAATGTTAATGCTGTGACATATCGAGATGAGGTTCTGGATGCACTGGTTGCTCCTGCGTTCACAATTTATCCAGACTTGCAGCTTCTCCAGCAGGATAACGCACGTGCATTTTTTTGTATTTTTGGTTTTCTCCCTTGCCTGCACAGAATGCAATGAATTTCATAACAATCAAATGTACAAATTAATGACCAGCATGGATTCATAGGAAAATGAATAAAGATTCCAAATATGTAAACTTGTACACACTTATATTTACATTTCACACTCTGTTCCTGGATTATACAGGTGGTGCGTTTTTAATGTGCTTCAGTATATATATATATATATATATATATATATATATATATATATATATATATATATAGATATATATATATATATATATATATATAATATATATATATATATATATATATATATATATATATATATATATAGATAGATATATATATAGATATATATTGTACAACTAAAGAGGAAAATATAAAAATTGATAAGTTCGATCAGGTTGGTCAGGGGTGATAAGTAGGTTGGTTGTAGTTAATTATTGTCGTTAGCTTGTCGGTGAGGGTTTTTTTTTAAATGGAGATTGCGGGGGTTATTGATTTTGGCTGGCGGGGGCGATGACTCATGTATGGGTTGGGGTGTGGTGTTGATTTTGTTTTTGTTTGGTGTTTTATATGTAGGTATTGATGAGAATATAAGGGTGAGAGAGAAAAAAACCATGTAAGTTGTCGTTAGCTGGTCAGTGGGGTTTTAATGGAGTGTGCAGGGGGTATTGATGATGACTCATGGGTGTATGTTGGCGGGAGGAAAATAGGATGTCAAAAACCCGATAACATCTGGCACTCTTGAAATAAAGAGGAAAATATAAAAAATTGATAAATGTTATAGAGGAAGATGGCTAATGAGCGCGGTGTGGTGTGGGTGATTTTGGTTTTGTCTGGTGTTTTGTGTGTAGGTATTGATGAGAATATAGGGTGGTGAGAGGTGAAGGGGTGTAATTATTGGAGTCAACTATTCTTTTGAGGTAAAAATATGACAGGGAATTTCCATTGTTGGATGAATGTAATTACATATTTATACGGGCTCTGGTCCACGGGGTAGTTTTCTTTATTATTTATATTATATCATGAGTAATATTCTACTCACCCCAATGTCCATCTAGTGGTATGTAAGTGACTCCGCACACAGCCGTATCTGCCAACATAACAAATACTGTCAAAGGCCAGGCTGGACAATTCCAAATAGACAGTTTTATTGAACACAACGAGGCTCCGTTGAGATATATGTCATATGCAGACTAGATTATGGCATCAACTAGACAGACCTTAGTGTCACTGTACAGTCTGCAACTGGAACAATGTCGAGGCCATTTTCATTCATTTTTAATAAAGTTCAAACACTCACGTTCTTTTACAGCTAGTTATGAAACTCGGATCGATGGTCGGGGGCAGACTTCACGAGGAAACCATTGATCATATACGGTATAAAATTCCTGGCATAGGTGAGGTCTAATGGCATCTGCTAGAGTCTGTGTAGATAGTGCGAGATATAAACTATCCGTATCAGCCTTGCATAACTGAAAGTCGGCTCTATCGATGACCATATCTAGAAAATCGTAATAAAATTCTAACATGTGGAGTTTTGCAAATTGGTAGACAAAAGATACTATCTACAATGGGATTTACCTTTGTAAGACTAACATTTACCTTTGTAAGACTAACATTTACCTTTTTAAGACTAACATTTACCTTAGTAAGAATAACATTTACCTTTGTAAGACTAATATTTACCTTTGTAAGACTAACATTTACCTTTGTAAGACTAACATTTACTTTTGTAAGACTAACATTTACCTTTGTAAGACTAACATTTACCTTTGTAAGACTAATATTTACCTTTGTAAGACTAACATTTACCTATGTAAGACTAACCTGCTACTTATTTCTGTTCACTTCATTGCATACAAGCTCAAGACACAAGAGATCAATAGTAGAAATTTATTAAAGATTCATTCTTTCGTTCCTGTGTTTGAACACCAGGGATTTAAGGTTTCCCTCTTTTTACACTTGCGGCATCTGGTGATAGGTTTTTTGGGCTTTCTTGCAATTACAGTCAACTTCGAAAAGGTCGCTGGTAACCTCAGTCAGGTTTTTAAAAAGGAGACTATTTATTAACATTGTAGTGTCATCACCCCAACAATAGGACACGTCTACGTGTTTTGCTTTATTTGTCAAGGTCTTGCCATAAGCCACATTACATAGGTAAATATCTATTAACCTGTTTTTTAATTGTATTATTTTTGCAGGTGCCAATTATTTCTTTGAATATTTCTTGCATGTGTCAATTTTTTTTTCCAGTTGTCAAATATATATGCAAATATTTCTTCAAATAGTTTTTGCAGTTGTCACATATTTCAGCAAATGATTAATCCGGTTGCCAATATTTCTTGCAACTGTCAAATACTTCTATAAATATTTCTTTAAATATTTCTTGCAGTTTTCCAAATTTTTCATTAAATATTTTTTCATTAAATATTTTTTCCTGTTCTCAGTACTTGGCAATTCAAATAATTCTTGCAGCTGTCAAAAAGTTCTTCCAGTTGTCAAACATTTCTCGTAATTTCCAAATATTTCTTCAAATGTTTTTCCAGTTGTCAAATATATCTTCAAACATTTTTTTCAAGTTGTAAAATATTTCTTCAAATGTTTTTTTTTCTTATTGTCAAATATTTCTTTAAATGTTTTTTTTTTTCAGTTGTTAAATATTTCTTCAAATGTTTTTTGTTTCCAGTTATCAAACGGTTATCTACTTTTTTGTCCAGCAATTTTCAAACTTTAGTGAAAACTTTTCTTCCAATCAGCAAAGATGGGCCCAAAATTTTTGCCCAGTCCTGCGCAAATGTTACAACCTGTAGGTAAATATCTTTTAACCTGTTTTTAATTTTGTTATTTTTACAGGTGCCAAATATTTATGCAAACGTTTTTTCCAGTTGTCAAATATTTATATTTTTAAGTTGTAAAATATTTCTTCAAATGATTGTTCCAGTTGTCAAATATTTCTTCAAATGTTTTTTGCAGGTGCCAAATATTTCTTTGAATATTTCTTGCATGTGTCAAATGTTTCTTACAGTTGTCAAATATTTCTTACAGTTGTCAAAAACTTCTTACAGTTGTCATAAATATTTATGCAAATGTTTTTCCAGTTGCAGCAATAGTGAATGCAGTCAGCGACCCATAGCTGTACTGCTTGCATCAGGACCAGCAAACCAGAGCTGGTCAAGACCGCACTCCACCTCCACATGGTGGTGCTGGAAACAGCCTGCAGCAGTGCAGTCTGGCTAAGCGAGTGCGGATTGCAATGGGAAGGCAAACCCGGTCCCTAAAAAATGCCGTGCTGAAGTTGGATGTGTCGACCGAAAGGTGCAGATATCACAGCTTAGGCGTAAACAGACACAACGCAACCACCGTCCTTTTCAGGGCAAACGAGGAAGAAGAAGAAATATTTCTGCAAATGTTTTTTTCCAGTTGTCAAATATTTCTGCAAAGGTTTTTTCCAGTTGTCAAATATTTCTTCAAACGTTTTTTGCAGGTGTCAACTATTTCTTTGAATATTTCTTGCATGTGTCAGATGTTTCGTACAGTTGTCAAATATTTCTAACAGTTGTCAAATATTTCTTACAGTTGTCAAACGTTTTTCCAGTTGTCAAATATTTCTGCAAATGTTTTTCCAGTTGTTAAATATTTCTGCAAATGTGATTTCCAGTTGTCAAATATTTCTTCAAATGTTACATATTATTCCAATTATTGCATTGTATACTACTGATACATGTTGTTACACTGTTACATGTTTTTGACTGTTAAATGTGTTCCCACTTTTGTGTGGTATACCACTGTTACATATTATTCCACTTTTACATGTTATTCCACTGTTACATGTTATTCCACTGTTACATGTTTAGTCACATGCTCTGTGACTCTTATTGCCACATTGTAAAATTAATGCCTCTCTATATTAATATTACTGTGAGTTTAACAAAAAAACTGATATAATTATTACAAAATAATCAGTGATTTTTAAGGTAAAGGGAATGAAAATATGATATTTCAATCTGACAAGGTTAAATACATGATGTACATTTTAACCACACAATCCATTGTCAGGAACAACTGTATAAAACAGTAGAGTAAAGAAAGTGATCTAAATGCATTAAAAAAAAATTAATTGATCACTGGTGTCACTGTGGTAAAAACCAGATCAGAAATATTACAAGAACATAAATTCAGGTGGAAGAAATATTAATGAATATAGTTCTAGATGGAGAGAACCACATTTTTTGTAGCAAACAGATATGCTTCTATTTTAACTGTACTACCAGTGTGTTATATCATGTCAAATTATTTGGCAAAACTTTAATGATTTTCGTTTTCTTCAGATTGAAGAAATTGTAAAAAATAATTAAATACTTATCATGTGAATATAATCCAGTAATTCTACAGCCAAAATGAGGAAGTAAGTTTATGTTACACAATAAAGTAAATTTGCAGATATCAAAGTACGGCCATGTTTAAAACTGAAGCAGTTTGTCTCACATGTGTACAGTGTTTTGTTTCCAGGGACACACAGTAAAGAAAGAGATAAAAGATGAGAAGGAAGGTCATGGTTCTGCTGGATGGGTGAATGAGAGGATCTGTTCTACATCTGCATGTCCTACTGGGGACAGTTTACTTGGTAAGACCAGTTCCACATCTGCATGTCCTACTGGGGACAGTTTACTTGGTAAGACCAGTTCCACATCTGCATGTCCTACTGGGGACAGTTTACTTGGTAATGCATCACTCCTTTTCAAAAGAAATGTAATCTGCTCTCAGAGTTTTGTCATTTCAAACAAATGCATTACAGCATAATTATTACAAGTACACAATTATGTAAGAAAACTTGCCACAAATATACAAATTTTGTAATTTCTGGACTGTTTGGATGTTTGCTTTTTTTCTTCAAACTTTTGTGTAAGTTATCAGCGAGAGCAAGACAAAGCCTTTATGGACCTCACATAGGCATTACACCAGGTTGGCAGAGATGGACTCTTCAAACCTGTCCTGAAAGTAGGCTGCCCCCTGAATTGCTGGAAATGATAGATAAAGTCATTCAAAGAGACAAGTTGGAAAGGCATAGAGAGGAAGAGACTGATCACAGGAGAAAAGGTGTTGTCCTCAGGACATGAGGAAGAAAGTTGTGACCAAATGAAGGGGTGACTGTAATGCTGCCTAGGGAAGCTCAGAATGCATTTATAGAATGAGAAGCAATGAGACCCCAAATTACAACAACAACATTCAACACAGCCAAAAGGAAAATAAAGATAAACATCCAGTGTTATGCACCATCAATGATAAAGAAGAATCTTCCGTGAACGAAGAATTTTACAATAGACTTCAAAATATCTTAGATAAAAATAGAAATCACAATTTTGATGGCTGACATGAATGCAAACATAGGTACAAACAACATCAGCTTTGAAGAAATCATGGGAAAACATTGGCTAGGAATAATGAATGAAAATGTGGGACTATTTACAAACTTCTGTCCTTCAAAACAACTTGCTGTAGGAGGAAGCATGTTTCCACACAAAAGAATACACATAGCAACATTAATATTACCAGACCATAGAACAGAAAATCAGATTGATCATATGCATATTCATAAACAAGAACTTTAGGTCATCATTGTGTGATGTAATGATATATAGAGGAACAGGTGTTGCTATAGATCACCATCTTCTGATATAAAAAATAATGATGAAACTCAAGAGAAACACAACAAAATAGAGCATTAGATAACTGTTTAATGTAGGACATCTAAGAAATCAAGAAACAAGAGATAAATTTACAGACAATATCATACAAGTACCAAGTGCTCCAACAGGCTGGAAAATGTAGGGAATATTGAAGATCACTGGCAGCAAATCAAAATTATATGGAATGAGAAGTGAAGAAATATTATGAAAAAGAGAATACCAGCACAAAGCATGGATAACAACAGAAACCATAGATAAAAAAGGACATAAAAAAAGCCAATTTAAACAGAAGTAAAATCACAAGTTCCAAAGCCAAAGCTCAAGAAGTGTGCACAGAAGCAAGAAGAAACATATTGAGGAGTTGGCAAGAGAGGCAGAGGACTGCGGCAAAATAAAATTTGAGAGACCTGTATAACAGCACAAAAAAAGCTAACAGGTTGTACAAGCAAGCACATGGCCTCATTAAAGACAAGAATGGAAAATTTTGTAGCAATATACAAATGCAAATGAAGAGGTGAACAGAACATTTTGGCGTCCTTCTCAATAGACCAGCTACATAAAATCCCCCAGACATCCAGCCAGTAGAAGAAGAGCTAAAAATTAACTGTGAAAGACCAATGAGGGAGATGCATCAGGTCCAGATGGCATTCTAGCAGATATTGGCACCTCGACAGAGATATTAAACAAACTACTTTGGAAAGTCTAGGAGAGAGAAGAAATACCAGCAGAATGGAAGGAAAGTTATCTGGTTAAGTTGCCTAAGAAGGGAAATTTACAAGAATGTACAAATTACAGAGGAATAATGTTACTATTAGTGCCAGGAATAACATATCAGACAGTATTGTGCTAGAGAGATTAAAAGAGGCCATAGACCGACAACTGGGAGAAAAACAAGGTTATCAACAAAACAGATCCTGTACAGACCAGATAGCCACACTGAGAATAATAGTTTAACAAATCCTGGAATGGAATTCACCTCTATATACTGGATTTTTGAATCATATAGATGCATACAATCACTTCAGAAATTGATAGGTGTCAGAATGACTGTTTGGTGGATGTGGCGTGTGTAGTGATGATCAATACTAGGGATATGAATGAACACGAACGCCACTGGTTACAGCTTCATGACATTTATTTAACGATTCACATACGGGTCCTGGATATCAAATATATCAGCAAGCATACGAACATCACACCCAGGCTGACAATGCCTGTAGGAAATAACTGTCATGACAATAACTAGGGACTGGCCTCCCTGAAGTGCACAAACAGTACACTGAATACTTATTTGTGCGGTATACCCTCCTTGCACAAATACAACACCATCCAGGTGTATATATCACTTATCAGTGATTGGCGGCATAATCCTCGCCATAGATTCATATAATCTCCTCCCAGGTGGGCCAAAACACTTTGCCTGTATTTATTCCAAAAACCAGCTACCAGGCAGGAAACGCGTCGCCTTCCTTCACGGTAGCTTCTGGGGCGGACACTGCAACGCCCTATACTGTTCTCCATGATCAGGAATACTCCAAGGCGGGAAAAGCATCGCCTATGACATAACCATTATGTCTACATCATACTTATTAACAAAGTTCCTCCTGGAACACTCTTAGGCGGAAAAACCGTCGCCTGTATGATAATGCACCTATCACATCACTAATACAATAATTCCATATATGAATAATACATTCACAACTACGAGCTTACAGCTCAGCTTCCAAAATACAGACTCGAGCGCTTAGCTTGGCTGTCGAACACAGAATCCCCTAGTCACACTAGACTTGTGTTCACTACATGCTTTCTACCACGCATGTACAAGTCACCCCATGTTGACATAAAGTCAGACATGAACTCACTACTTGAGTTTACACTTAACCAAGTGTTAACAACAGTTCAGTGACTTTTAACACCAACCACTATCATCATTCATACTCATGAGAATGTTCTGTGACATCCACCCCCCTCTCCAGATGGAAAACGAAGTTTTGCACCGAAGAGTACAAGCCACAGAACCCCTCATGTACCAACACATTGTTGGATGCAAACATACGGTCTTACTGAAACAGTTGTCATATTACTGTGATTGGAACATTTACCCAATAAACGATGGGTGAGTCACACTCTAACCCATACCACAGTTCTCCAAACTACCTCTCACATGGAGCAAATGCTACAACCTACTGTCATACCATTCCAACAAATTTGAACAAAATTATGTAGCTGCATAGAATTACATGCCAGTTCTACAAAATTTCCCATAGTCAGTTATGACTGAAGGGGCTATTATTCTACAAAATATGCTGGTGTTTTGTCTACACCTGACACTCATAATAGCATAAGCTAGTCATCAGCTATGCCTTCATCAGAATTACATTACTGAAAACAAAATAATTACCATTACATTGTCACAGCAAGTGTTACAAAAAATATTACATCTCACTGTCAAAGATGGAAGTCTTTTACTCAGCAATAACTGATTCTCCCATCAGTTGTGCAACATATTGCGATTTGTCTACCTTATGAGTTTTGCATGAAAGCTCTAATCTATTCAGGTAGAACGTTATTTCATCACAGGTAGCGTTGAAAGCAGGTAATTTGACCTTATAAGTACCAGCATTTATCTTACTAGAAGATGCTTGATTATTTGAATCATTCTGTGAATTACCCATATTCACCAACTTTATTTTTTCCAACTCTAAAAGCTAACATTTTTTCCTCATGTTCCATTTTCTGTTTGTCAGCTTCTCTGTTGTCTGATTTCTTTTGTTCAGCTTCAGCCTCTCTTTCTAATCTCTTTTGTTCAGCCTCTCTGTCCAATTGCATTTCCATTTTTTTTCTTCAGCCTTCTTTGCCTTGGCATATTGAGCAAGTACAAATTCTTCTAATTTTCTTCAGTTTTGCCAAGGGCTTCCCCTTGCTCAATAAAATAGTCCAGGGTAGACATTATGTCTAATAGTATGATATAACACCTTGTATAAATATTTATCCACTGAATAACTCCCTTTGTATAAGTCACACTGTCCCAACTTAGTGGGTGACAAGTCTTTATACCAGAACTTGTATAATTACCTTACTTGTCACTAATATAATTACTCAATTGTATACATAATGTGCATAATAATATTGACAGTGTATAATAGAATATACGGTACACACAAATATAACAGGGACAAGACATAAATCACAAATGAAAACATTCGCAGAAATCAAAAGAACAAAAAAGCAGAAATAAAAGAGAATGTTACAAAAAAATGTAATGTCAACTGCGAATAATACGATGAAACAATGACAACACAGTGTATAAACAAAAAGGTGTATAGAAATAAATGATAGGAAAGGGAAGGAAGACAAATACAAACCAAAACAACTCAAAACTAAAGAACGGAGAAAAATATACGAAAACGCTACTAATACATCTCATCACAGCTAAACAAAAAATAGCAACAAAAGTCGCTAACGATTTCCACTGAGGGAAATTTGCAATGGTCCCTAAAGAACGCTCACAGTAGGCCCTCGGTTAAGTGGGATGTACCCTACTGGATTAACCGCCCAACCGAACACGCTGACATATCAATACAAATATAACATATAAACACCAAAAAACATGTATCATGAAAGAAAATATAGTGTATAATGTTCTTCTTCTTCTTCTTCCTCGTTCGCCCTGAAAAGGACGGTGGTTGCGTTGTGTCTGTTTACGCCTAAGCTGTGATATCTGCACCTTTCGGTCGACACATCCGACTTCAGCACGGCATTTTTTAGGGACCGGGTTTGCCTTCCCATTGCGATCCGCACTCGCTCAGCCAGACTGCACTGCTGCAGACTGTTTCCAGGACCACCACGTGGAGGAAGTACTGTTTATAATAGTGTTGATGTGCAAACTTTCTTATTACATACGCCACACAGGCTAATCACTGTAGAGGTAGGAGTTTGGCTACTACTGTAGAAGTGTAGGTGGTTATTCGATAATACCATGCCATTCATACCACACTCAGAAGTCATGAAGCGTAGATAACGACTGTTGACGTTTCAGACAATTTATTATAGGCAACAGTAACATATGCTTTATCGGACGATTACACTGTCATGTAAGCACATATAATCATGTAGATAGCATCAATTCATAATATTCAACATCATGGAGACTTTGCATGTAAACCTTGGCTGCAACAAATAAGCCGCACAACTGGCGCGCTTTAAATGACTACTGTTCTTGGTTCCTCCTGACCAAGCAGGTCATGTAGATCTAAGCTACAAAATCAGCCGCACGAAGGGCGGACTATTTCAAAATATCTAAACTCAGTCTCTTCCATGTAATATCTCTCCGTACTCAGAGAAAGCCACCTTAGCAATTAAGTTCTTGACTACACATGAGCCGTACAAGCAGCGAGGTTTTCAAAATGGCTAACATCAGTCTCTCCTATTTAATATATCTCCTCACTCGGAGAAAGCCATCTTAATAATGTTCTTGACTTCTCGTGACCAGACAGGTCATGTAGATCTAAGCTACAAAGGAATAAGCCGTACAAGCGGCAAGGTTTTCAACAATCTCTAACACCAGTCTCCTCTACTCAGTACATCTCCTCACTAGGAAAAAGCCATCTTAATAACGTTCTTGACTACAAGATAAGATTCAAAAGTCTCTTTACCTGACTGCAGTCAGAAATAAATCACAACACGTTTTTCACTTCCATGGCTATACAGACACCAGCCAGAATTATAACAGGGGAAAACTTAAATAACTTTTAACACCTAAAAGGCTCCATTCCCCAAAAATATAGACAGAGACGAGCGCTGACTTCTTGTCCGCTCGGAGACTTCACATCGACTACCGGAAAATCAATCTTCAATTCCCGCGCATGCGTAAGCCCTAAGTAGAGATAGCCATGAAACAACCGTTCCGCGAACACAGAGCAAGACCGCTCCATATATGGCCAGCTGTGTGATCGATATCAAAATAGAGCTAGCCACGGAACAACCGTTCCGCGAACACAGAGCAAGACCGCTCCATATATGGCCAGCTGTATGAACGATATCCTAATATAGACATACAGAATAATGGACACTGTCCAGACAAGGGAGATAACAGATAAATCTCACCCTGAACTAAAAAATATATAATTAATGGTTTCCCTTAGATCACAGAATAAAAAGTACATATATTCCTATCAGTAACAGCATAGTAGTACCAGACGGCGGAGCAAGCAAAGACATCAACAACAGAATGAACAAAGCAAGAACAGCCTTTTTTAGTCTAAACAACATCTGGAAGTCCTCTCAGTAAAGCACAAGCACGAAATTAGGATTATATCAGAGCTGTGTGCTTTCTGTGCTTCTCCATGGCGCGGAGAGCTGGAGAGTTACAGAGAAGGAAATGTCAAAATTGTCCTCTTTTCACACAACATGCCTAAGAAAAATTCTACGAATCTTTTGGCCGAATACCATCACCAACCAAGATCTGCTTTCTTGGAGCAAGCAAGAGGACATGCACACCATCATAGCTGGCAGACGCTGGAGCTAGGTTGGCCATGTCCTCAGAAGAGACCCTGATGCCATCACAAGAACAGCTATGCTATGGACCCCTGAAGGAAAATGAAAGAGAGGCCGACCAAAAAACAACTTGGCGGAGGACTGTGGAGGCTGAGATGCAAAGAATGAACCAGAGTTGGGGCACTGTACGAAGGATGGCCGCCGACCGAGCAAAGTAGAATCAATTTGTTGTTGCCCTACAAGACGCCACCAGGCGTAATGGCCACTGACTGCTTTGACAGTCGGTGGCTAAGGATCAAAGAAGAAGAATAGTGACTGAATAGGATTCACGTTTATTTCATTTTGCATTTTATAGTAAGTGACTATTGTTATACCTTATGACTAAACTAACAGGCGCCGACAATAAAATAACTATTAACGACAGACGATATTTGTAAGTGCGCGTAGGGGTAATTAAAACAATAGTTGATAGTGTGAGCTGTGCATTGACACACAGAAAGGGTGGGAAGGTGCAGGCCTTGGTCTGAACCTAACAGCGCAGCGCAGGCGAAAAGCTGACCGTATAGTTGTAAATAAAGTCACCGTGTGCCTTTTAACTTTAAGTAAGACTGCCGGAGCGGGAGAGAGATCGTTTCGTCCCCGTCCGTGCACATATAGAATAGTTGCATTTCTTTTTCATAATGTCTTGTTTATTTCTCGCAGACCTGACATAGCGGCCAGCGGTTTTTTCCTTTATTATTGTCTCCAGTTACTGATGGGATTTATGTTGTCGTCTTCGTGGCTTACAAGTCTCAAGTCCATGTTGTGAACAGGACTGGCCAAAAGACAAAGAAACATTTAACTATTAAGTTTAACTGGATTATCAATTCCCAGATATTTTTTCCAATTTTATCAGCCCACGGGAGTGGTATATGCAACAATAGAAACATCTAACTTTTGACAGACGCAGCACTGGATTTATTCAGAAAGTTGTGCTGTTTCGAAATCCACAGAGCCATCCGATAGGATTTACCAATCAATTACTTACCATCATCAGTAACAATTGTTAGCAACTATCTGTGTCCACATACCAGAAGTATTTGTTTTTCCATGCTTTGCCGTGAACACTAGATCTCGATTTTTCTACCATTAACTATTCGAGATGACATTATCGATTCATGATTACCTCACCAAACTTGGCGTCCACCTTATAAATTTATTGTCAAGGCTGGACTGGGGCAAAATTTGGCACTGAACCCTGACATTATCATATCGGTAAATATGTTCAGGATAACTGTACATTCCAGGAAACATCACCAAGATTTAGGTAAGGAGAGAGAGAGAGAGAGAGAGAGAGAGAGAGAGAGAGAGAGAGAGATATCGTGGCCACGTATGTCAGAGATAGAGAGATTTAATATTTTATTGTTACGGTAGCTTGTACCAAACTAGTTATTTTGCTTTAACAATTGTTTACTTTACAGAGTAGCACGTATTAGGAATTTTGTTTTCTGACTGTCTATACTGTAACCTAGTGCTAACCTTTAACCTTTGGGGTTATTAACTTATTGGGTTCTTATCTTCTCAAGGAGGGGAGGGCACGGGTATTCTGTTAATTCTCTCTATATACGTAATTTTTGATTTTTTTTTTTAAATATTCGATGTTGTAAAGTTTAGTGATAATAAACAACAAAAGAACTAATTTTGTGTGTGTTGGTCCGACCCATACCCAAATTTACCCATAGTTTTTTCACATTTGTGTGTCTTGTTGTCATATAGCTGTGTGTGTGTGCGTGTATAGTAAACTTATTTTTCTCAATATAAGGGGGTGCAAGATTATCTGATACTAAATTATAGACGTACAGATAGGCTGGACTAGAGAAACTACTCAGCCCAGAGACATCTTTTCCTTAACTATTCACTCATGAAAATCTTTTTCTTACACTTTACTTCTCACGAACTATCACCATCTCCTATACTCAGGTGGGACCTTAAATAGCTTTAAAACCTATCTACGCACGACAGAATGGTCACTCGTCCACGGGATTTGATCTAAGTCTGGAACAGCACGACAGAAATGTTGGCATATCTCCAGGGCTCGTCATGCTGACGATTTTGCTGCCTGGTGTGCTGCTGAACATTTGCCTACTGCGAAGTTCAAGATGCAAGCAGCACTGAATACCATCGGTAAATGGACATCAGACTGAGGAGTACAGATAAACCTCTCCAAGACAGTAGCAAAAATCAACTGGCTATAGGAGGAAGCATGTTTCCACATAAGAAAATACACAAGGCAAAATGGATATCACCAGACCATAGAACAGAAAATCAGATTGATCATATATGCATAAACAAGAAGTTTAGATCATCATTGCAGGATGTAAAGGTATATAGAGGAGAAGATGTGGCATCAGACCACCACCTTCTGATAGCCAAAGTAAAAATGAAACTCAAGTGATATGCAACAATGCAAAATTATAGACAACAATTTAATGTAGGACATCTAAGGAATCAAGAAACAAGAGACAAATTTGCGGTTACAATATCCAACAAATTTCAGGTGCTCCAACAGCTGGAAGAGGCAGAGAATACAGAAGACTATTGGCAGCAAATCAAAACGGTATGGAATGAGACATGTGAAGAAATACTGGGGAAAAGGGAACGACAACAAAAAGCATGGATAACAACAGAAACCATCAATAAGATAAAAGATAGGAAAAACAAGAAAGCAGGTTTAAACAAAAGCATAACCAGAAGTTCCAAAGCCAAGGCTCAAGAAGTGTACACAGAAGCAAACAAAGAAGTAAAAAGAAGTACGAAAAGAGACAAGAGGAAGTATACTGAGGAGTTGGCAAGAGAGGCAGAAGATGCTGCAGCTAAAGGTAATATGAGAGAACTGTATAACAGCACAAAGAAGCTAACGGGGAAATACAAGCAAACAAGTTGCATCATAAAAGACAAGAATGGAAAACTGCTCAGCAATATACAAGAGCAAATGAAGAGGTTGACAGAATATTTTGAGGACCTTCTCAATAGACCAGCTCCACAAAACCCCTTGGACATCCAGCCAGCAGAAGAAGAGCTACAAATTAACGGTGAAAGACCAACTAAGGAAGAAATAAAGAAAGCCATAAAGCTTCTAAGAGATGGAAAAGCGTCTGGACCTGATGGCATCCCAGCAGAGGCCATCAAAGCAGATATCGACACGGCTACAGAGATGTTATATACATTACTTGGTAAAGTCTGGGAAAAGGAAGAGATACCAGCAGAATGGAAGGAAGGATATCTTTCTATCTATTAGATAGATTTTTTTGAACTATCTTACTCAACCATATAAAAAAGTTAACAAAAACCCGACCTATGGCCTACGATGTTCTGTCTAGAATAATGTCGTGGTCATGTCGATAAGATGTCAGTCGTATAATATTATTATATTAAACAAAGGGGTGTCAACTGTCGCTTAATAATTATCTACTGAACTTAAAGACTGTTTTGTGAGTAAAGTTCCATTCGAAGACTGTTTAATTGTTCCGATCCTGAATGAATTTAAGTTTCATAACGTTCAATTAGTCATGTCACATAACGAAATTTGTCCAATTTGAATTCAGATATTATTTCCGACTATCTTGGTAACAGTTGTATTAGTAATGGACACAAGCCAAAGTCCCCGTGTGAATATGTCTCTTGCTTTCATTAATCTCGTTCGACTAGCGTCTCTATGTTTGTTTCTCTGAATAATCATTGACGTTTCATTCATAGGTGGATAATTCATTGATCGAATTCTGTCTTTTGGTATGATTAATTTTGTGAAGTTATTTGAAGACTATCCGCATTCATGAATCGTCTTCCAAAGGATTTCTTGAGAGTACGTCGGTCACGATGTTTTCTGTCCCCGATATGTACTCAATGGTGAATTCGAATGGTTGTAGGAGGATAGCAAACCTCGTAAGTTTTGGGCTTTTGTGATTCGAGCGACGTAGGGATGCCACCGCCTTCTGATCTGTTTGGATCAAGAACGGTGCACCCAGTAAACATTTTTCTAATTTGTTGATGGCCCACACGACAGCCAAAAACTCTTTATCCACCATTGAATATTTAGTTTCTGGCGTCTTGAGTTTGCGTGAGATGTAAAGAGTCAGATGTAGTATGCCTTCGTGACATTGGAGCAGACAAGCACCAATCCCATAATTACTGGCATCTGTACGAAGGATAAACTTTTTAGACGCATCAGGTAGTCTCAAAATAGGTGGATTTGAAAATATATTTAATATTTTGTGAAACGTTTTGTCGTATTCGTCAGTCCATGTCACTTTCAACGGCATGTCTTTCTTTAACAATGATCACAAGACAGCCGTGATGGATGACAAGTTAGGTAAGAATCTGCTGTAGTATTGGACTAACCCTAATAAGCTCCTAACTTGCTTCTTCGTTTGAGGAACTGATAAGTTTAAGATTTTTGAAACCGTACTAAGAACTAATTGAATATGTCTCGCTCCAATAATATGTCACAGGAAGGTTATCTCCTAAAACGCAATTTGTATTTTTGTAGGTTTCGCGGTTAAATAATTATCCCGTAGTATTTCCAAAACACATTTAAGCCCCGAAAAATGTTCATCAAATGACGAACTAAATAAGCATATGTTGTCGATGTATGTAATGATGTCTGATCTACCTGATAAAATATGTCGCATCATGCGAATAAAGGTAGCTGGAGCGTTCACAAGCCCGAAAGGCATCACATTCCACTGGTAAAGACCTTGTGGAGTGGAAAATGCTGTGAAGTATTTAGCTTTTTCGGTTAATGGTATTTGCCAGTAACCTTTAGTTAAGTCTATCTTTGTGAAAAGTGTTGCGTTGGATAGACGAGGAAGTAAATCGTCAAGGAGTGGATGTGGTTCGCTATCAACTACAGTCTAAGCATTTAGCTTCCTATAGTCCACGCATAGACGAATGTTGTTGTCCTTCTTTCTGACAATGACTAGTGGTGAAGAAAATGGAGAGTTGCTAGGTTCAATAATACCTAGAGACAACATCTGTTCAAGTTCTTGAGTTGTTTTACTAAGAAAATGTAGTGGGACAGAATAGGGATGTACACGGATTGGTGTATCATCATTAAGAATAATGTCATGAGAGATCGCTGATGTGCGACCAGGTACGTCTGTCAGCACATCTGGGAATAATTGTAAGAGATCAGCAATCTTCTGATGCTGTTGCGGTGTAACCGAAGAAGAGATGGTTACATCCCGCCAAGATTCAGTAGGTTGTACTATTGGTACAGGTAATGCCATCTGTACCTCAGGAAAAGAATATTCTTCTTCCTGAATTACTGAAAGATTAGAATAGTGACAGGTAGGTTCTGTGTCATCTAGTTCGTGAAAAATAGACTGTAGGTGTTTTGGACGAGTATGAAATTGTTTAAGCATATTTATATGATATACTTTTCTATGTCCATTAATATCTAGAACATAGTTGACGTCAGAAATCTTACCCATAACCTGATAAGGACCATTCCATGACACAAGTAGTTTATTGTCATTATGTGGAAGTAAAACATAAGCCTAATCTCCTGGAAATAATTGACGTAATCGTCTAGTTTTATTTTGCAGAGTACGGGCTTTTGCTTTTGCAGCCTCAGAAGAAGCTGTTGCCATCTGGCAAGATTCAATAATGTTATTACGGAGATTAATAACGTACTCATATGATGACTGGATATCCTGAGTCATCTTGGCGTCAATTAATAAATCTTTTATTAGTCCCATAGGACCTCTTGGTGGGGCACCAACCACTAATTGGAATGGAGAGAAGCCAGTTTGTTCATTGGGAACTTCTTGATAGGCGAACAGCACAGCTGGGAGTGCTCTATCCCAATCTTGAGGGTGTTTAAGCGTAACTTTATGCAATAGTTGTTTAAGTGTATGGTTAAGTCTTTCTACTGCACCATTACTCATAGGATGATAAATACTACTGAGATTCCTATCTATATTCCAGCTCTTCATTACTTCCGTCATGGTGTCGGATATGAATTGAGATCCATGGTCTGATAAGTTTCCTAGGGAAACCTACCCTAAGATGTAGTGCATCAGCTACATCTGCTGTAGTGGTGGTCTTCAACGGGATGGCTTCTGGCCATCGTGTGCATAAGTCGATGCAAGTGAGAACAAATCTATGTCTTCTGGCCGAAGGTAAAAGTGGACCAATGATATCAATGGCCATTTTGTCGAAAGGTCTTACAGATATATCACAGGCCTGAATGGGAGCCGTGTGAAAAGCTCTGCGTGCTTTAACACCTTGGCATATAGTACAAGAGCGTACATACTGTGAAATATCTCATGACACTCCTGGCCAAAAGAATGAAGATAGTACTCGAGAACGTGTCCGAGTATATCCCATGTGACCTGCACACTTGGAATCATGTGCGTGTTGAAGAATGTAACGTCTAAATGCAACAGGTACCATGACTTGTTTTTTTACTTGAGACTTATCCATAAAACACCTGATCAATATATCATTTTTAATCGTAAACCAATGTTTGTTCTTATTGTTCGATGTAAGATTATCAAAATTGTTGACCAGAGTAAAAATTTTTTTAAAGATTTGTCTTCCTTCTGCTTTCTTGCAAACGTAGCTCTGTCAATAGGAGAATGAAAATCACTATCTTTCTGTTCGTCTGGTTCCCCTTATCAGTGTCGATACTCTCTACTAGTTTCATCTGAGCTCTAGTTGTCACTGCATTCCCAATGTATAAATTGTTTTTCTCCCATTCAATAATTTCTTCTGGGGTGCAATCTCTGCTGCCATGAATGCGACCAACCATAAGATCTGCAATAGGATTTTTCAACATGCAGATCTTAACATTACCTGTGAAAAAAGGTGTGTTAACATGTATTATAGCAGTGGGATAAAATTCTATTGTCCCACCAAACGTCATGCATCTGACATATTCCCCTGTTGCACAACTTGGATGGATCAGTGACTGTCGAACTCCAATCGTTGTGGATTCGGAATCTCTCAAAACAGAGACGATAGATCCATTTATTATCCCTCTGTTGAATATAAGAGAGCCTGTTCCATCGTTGGCTGCAAGACCTACTTCTGATAGAATATGTCCGCAGTTCAATACTGTCTCCTTTGCTTTCTGAAAAACAAGATTACATTCTGGGCAACTATTTGCCACGTTATAATTTATAGCATAATATGTAACAGAAGATTGTATTACTTTATCGTTTTGTGTAACATCTGGGGTTGTATTATTAGTAACTGCTGCCCCTGTATGGGGATCATACTGAGATGATTTACGAGACTGGGACCGCTGACGAGAATAATCATTGGAATTATTTCATTGTCCCCTGTAGTGACTGTTATCTCTGTGTCTCGAGCCTTGATTATAGTTATTCCAATTATTACCAGTATTAGAGTTGTATGATCGGTTATGATTTGTATTGTGTTGACTATTGTTGTATTTAAACTGAGGTGACTGATTTCTATTGTGTGGTCTTCCTCTATTAAAATCACTCTTATTGTTAAAATTATTATGTCTCTTATGAAAATTAACATTATAATTTCCTTTGAAGCGACTTCTATCTATGCTGTGTGTTCTTGGTTTGTCATGACTGTGGTATGACATATTAGAGGCCACAGGTAGAGGTTCCCTTATTAGCAAGTTAGAAATGCTCGCATTCGGATGAGCAGTGCAATAATTTATTGAAATTTTTTCTAATTCATCGATCGTAGATGGTTTTCGTTCTTGCAAATAGGCAAAGAACGGTAAGCTGACAGAGGAAAACACTTTATCCCTCAGTACCAATTCAACTAACTTGTCATATGATTTGTTGACACCTGCCAGTTCCACCCATCTGTTAAAGGTATTGCGTATGTTCGCAATAAAACCTGTAAAGTCTTTATTAGAATCTGGTAGAATACTCTTAAAACGTAATCTGCAACCCTCTTCGTCCAAATGGAAACGACGTAATAATAAGGCCTTAATAGCGTCATAGTCACTAGCTATTGTTGGGTCTACATTTTGAACTGCACTTAATGGTTCCCCGTCCAACAATTCACTAAGTTTTAAAGCCCATGCGTGTTTTGGTAAGTTATTTGTTAAACATACCTGTTCAAAACGTGACAGGTACGATCCAAGGTCGTCGAAGTTCACTTTGAAATGTGGTAATTTAAAGTTGTAATAAGGTTTGTTTTGGTTGGATGAAGATCCATTTTGAGCATTATCATTCTGGCTTGCTGCAGCACTTTGTGTCTGAAATCTTGCAGTTTCCCACTTAAGACGTTGCAATTCCATTTCTTGTTGCCTTATTATTTCCTCTCGTCTCAATTTTTTCTCTTCTTCTTGTCTAGCAATTTCTCTTTGCTTTTCTAATTTAAGTTCACGCTCTGCTTCTTTTTGTTCAAGTTCTTCTTTCTCTCGTTTAGCAAATGCTTTCTGTTCCTCCATTTCTGCTTTATATTTTGCAAGTTCAGTTGTTGCAAATTCCAGGAGTGCATCTCCCTTTTTATTACAATCCTTTCCAATTCTAATGAAATGATCCAAGGTAAGCATTCTTGAAACTATTAGTGTATGTATTTGCTCAATATAATCAATTATAATACTATTGTATTATTATTTGTAAGTTCCACAACTATATAATATTTTGTAATAATATTATATGTACATAATAATTTACATCATAACTAGTTAAGCTATTTGTTTATTTAAGATGCTGAATTTATATCATACACCTAATATCAACATTTAATAATTATGGGTATTATACCTCCATAATTATGTTATTTGATCAATTATATGTGCTAAGTCAACACTGTAGTATTATGAAAATGTACTAATTAATATTTAATATGTTTGTCCTATTCAAGGCAAACCATAAATCAAAGTTATTTATCACTATATATTATGCTATAGTGCCCTCGTCATAATCTACAATATGCTTCAATATTATATTAGACTACTACTGCAAATAGATGACATTACCTAAGTCATCAAATGATTTGGTAAAAATTAATGAAATTATTGTATTATTCTATTAATAATAAATTTATAGTAATATCATTATGTTATTAATATATGAGATCAATACAAACAATACAATTTATTAACCAAAGATTTACAACACAGAAGTACAAGATACAATTGACAATTTCACAAAAATAAATGATTTTACAAAACTAAGCATAGAAATCGGAAGTATTGAAAGGTCAAGGATTGAACTAAATGTAGGTCAGTATACAGAAAAAAAATACGAATGCAAAAACTAATGATGTCACAGGACTCATCTGACGGTATTTACAATACATATAAATAAACATAAAGATAGCAAGGTTAGGATTAATGAGATAGCTTACAAACAATAATACAAAACTCAATAAAATGAAACTGAATACAGTAAAATACACTAGTTATTCACAGAACTGAACACCTAACAAGCAAGGTCAAATCATAGCAAATGCAAACAAACAACCCATCGGCATAATCATCAATGGGGTTTTTCGCCAAATGCGATCATTTAACGGCCCTATGGAACAATCAGAACTGCCCTTGACGTTCGAAAAGCCATAAGTTCAGTTCTGATTCCCACCTACCGCCCACGAAAGTTAACTACATGATATAAATACATATAGGAACATAAAACATACAACGGTTAACAGATGCTTTTGAAAGGATGTGCCGGTGATTAACATGGACCGAACATTGTTTAAAGTACAAGCAGGTACTTAGCTTTTAGACACGATAGGTTTTTACAGTGCCCGTTTCACCAATAGGATAAGGAACTCGTATGACTAGTTCATGAAGGTTGAAATTAGCTTCCATCGTTCAAAGACGTGTTTTGACAGAATTATTTGAAGGTTGATGTCTGGCGCTGCCATTCAGCTGAGTTCGTTATGTTGCTATGGTATGATGTCACCGGTGTAAAATAGAAAAAATGTCCATTTCGATTCTGCTTGAAGGGAATTGTTTCTTTACAATGTAGTGTGACTTAAAAGTCCACAGCCACTCAGGCCACCATTGTTGCGGGGTTCGGTTGTTGGGTCTTTCATTCTATTATTATTATTTGAATCTGTAAGTTTTGCTTATTTATCATTATCTCAGTTGAGGTCAACATAATGGTTTTCGTTGATTAATGAGTGTCCAAGAAAACATTGGTTCCATACGAACCTGATTATTATTAGTATAAACTTCCTATGAAGAAGAGTTCATCAGGTCAAACAACAATCAAGAATTCAAGTTGAAGCAACCAACCGTAATCGAAGTAATGTGGGTAAGTCCTTGATTGAGTCCAAACGTTTATTGACGGAACAACGGATGAAGACATCACAAGTATTATTCATTAATAGCATACATATATAATTGAGTACAGTTGAATCCATTTAATATTCTCAGTCCATGTCCAGTAAAAAGAATTAATATAGCCAGAACATCATAGCTGTGTGCATGCGCGGTTGGGGTTTCCAACGGCCGACAATGAGCGTATGCGTCTGATAAATAATATTATGGACTGAAATAATCTTCCTTGAAGTTGGTTGTATACTAACCTATTTATATTATTTGATTCATATCACTTGGACTGACCCTGAGTCCCTACTTCAAAGTACTTATATAAATATGTGGCAATACAATGCCCAACACTGGACGAATATAGGACACGTCTTCATAGCTTGACGGTCAACGTAAAAAGGGTGTCGTATCTAAGTCACGATGCGTGACCTATCAACGCTAACACGTCATAAATCGATCGTGCATTTAGCGTTCAGTAGTCTGTGAATTCTTAACATCTAATTATATTAAACGCTGTGACCCTAGAAGTAGCACACTGCCAACCATAGCAGACGACTTCAATAAAATACCGTAACAGATGTCTGGGGGATTAGTTGGAGATGGTCTATTGAGAAGTTCCTCAAAATGTTCTGTCCATCTCTTCATTTGTTCTTGTATATTACTAAGCAATTTTCCATTCTTATCTTTTATGAGGCCATTTTCTTGCTTATATTTCCCTGTTAGCTTCTTTGTGTTGTTGTACAGGTCCCTCATATTTCCTTTGGCTGCAGCTTCCTCTACTTCCCTTGCTAAATCATCAATATATTTCATGTTGTCTTTTTTGATGTTTCTTCTTACTTCCTTGTTTGCTTCTATGTACACTTCATGAGCCTTGGCTTTGGAGCTTCTGGTTTTGCTTCTGTTTAAATCTGCTTTCTTGTTTTTCCTGTCTTCTATCTTACTAATGGTTTCTATGGTTATCCATGCTTTGTGCTGATGTTCTCTTTTTCTCAGTATTTCTTCACATGTCGAGTTCCATATATTTTTTACTTGTTGCCAGTGGTCTTCCGTATCTGTTTTATCTTCCAGCTATTGGAGTACCTGGAATCTTCAGCTCAAATGTGAAGTCAATCCTATTGTATGGCTCTGAGACATGGAGAACAACAAAAACAACAACCAAAAAGCTACAGACTTTTATAAACCGGTGCTTGCATAGAATAGAAGGACTGAAATGGTATGACAAAGTCACAAATGTGGAATTGATGACAAGAACCAGACAAGTGCCAGTGGAACAAGAGTTGAGAAAAAGGTGCTGGTGATGGGTAGGACACACATTGAGGAAACCTGTTGATAGCATTTAAAGGCAGTCCTTGTTCTGGAATCCACAGGAAAAGAGAGGCAGAGGTAGACCAAAAAACACGTGGAGAAGAGAACTGGAAACAGAGGTGAAAAATGATGAAGAAAACATGGAAAGAACTTGAGCGGATGGCACAGGACAGGAAGACTTGGCATGTGTTTGTTGAAGGCCTATGCTCCTTGGGGAGCAAAAGGATATTGATTGATTGAATGGTCATCTCAAAGAAAAGGCTTCCCCAGAATGCACAATCAAAAGTAAATGGAACCGTTTTAAAACAAGTCAATAAAATTCAAATACCTGGGAACATTAATAATAATGGATGGAAGATGCATCTCAGAAGTGAAGAGCAGAATAGCTCAGGCAAAAGTAGCATTCTATAAAATGAAGAGTACTTTATGCAACAATTCTTTGTCATTGGGAGTAAGAAAGAGAGTTCTTAATTGTTATATAGAACCAATCCTGACATATGGGAGTGAGTTATGGACAATTATTAAACAAATAGGGAAGACACTAGAGGCAAAAGAGATGTGGTTTTACAGAAGAATGTGAAAAATACCATGGACAGCCAAAAAGAGTAATGTGGACGTCCTGAAAGAGGCCAATGCACAAAGGACACTTATTTTACAAGTTAGAAAGAAGCAGTCCACTTTTTTTGGGGCATGTTATGAGAAGAGGAAAGCTAGAATGTATCGTAACAACAGGTAAGATTGAAGGAAAAAGAGATAGGGGAAGACAAGGAGAACAAATACTGGACAGTTTGACATTGCGACATGGAAAGAAGTCAACAGCAGAATTGAGAAATTGTACTGGAGACAGGAAGTTGTGGAGAGACATGATCTCCTATGCCACTAGGCTTATCAGGAATTCATTGAAACTGATTAAATTACATGATTTTTCAAGCCAGAGTCAGCTGATAATTCACACCAAATTAAATGGTGTTGTGTTCACCAGGTAAAAAGATGTATTGCCTTCAGATCAAGAGAAAGGGCATGCAACTAAAGTAGTGACTTTATAGAAGGCACAAACAGCCGTTAGTAAATGCTGCACCAAAAACATACACTTGTAAGGCTTCTCTCCTGCATACTTGTATTATTTTATGTATATTTAGGCTATGTCTTACAGTAAATGCTGCACCACAAACATCACACTTGTAAGGCTTCTGTCCTGCATACTTGTATTATTTTATGTATATTTAGGCTATGTCTTACAGTAAATGCTGCACCACAAACATCACACTTGTAAGGCTTCTCTCTTGCATGTATTTTTTTATGTATATTTAGGCTATGTCTTACAGTAAATGCTGCACCACAAACATCACACTTGTAAGGCTTCTCTCCTGCATACTTGTATTATTTTATGTATATTTAGGCTATGTCTTACAGTAAATGCTGCACCACAAACATCACACTTGTAAGTAGGTACCACAAACTGATTTTTCATATTTGTTAAATTGACAATTCAATAAGATATTTAAAAAGTACATTAAAAAAAAACAAAATTAAAAAAAAAACATCATCAAAATTGGTCTTAAAATAAAATAGTTATGAATTTTTATTTTATTTTTTGACTTAGAAATTTTATCGCTCCATCTGAAATGAAAATGGGTCATCTTTGACATCACCAAAGGATCACAACTAACATGTATAAGCACATATAAGGTAAGTTTGTGTTAAAAAACTACTTGTAATTGTAAGAAATTAAGAAATGGAGGACATAAAAAGCCAAGATACTCTTTTCAAATTTAGAGACAATCAGGTTAGTCATGTATTTTTGGTTACAAAATCAGTTCGACACACAATTTTAAAGTGTCAATGCTCAAAATCTATGCACTGTAGACACTCTGTTACCACTATGTTGAGGGTTAAATATAGTGGTACATATTATGTTCAATTACTGTTGATAGTGGTGGAATGTTTCTGGTGGATGGTGTGGTACAACAAGGACAGAGTCAGTGAGGTCGGGCTTATGAGTGGCCGACTGATATGTTAGTAAGTTACTGTCAATAAACGTGAATGTACAAAGGTTCTGGCATACCAACACAGGCTGTAACCACACACTACAGTAAACGTAATAGTCCAGAAACGTTGCAACGAATGGTAACATTTAAATAGTTTATTACGCCACAGTCACGTAAACATCATGGTAACATAGGATGACACTTCATAGCAAATCATGGTGAATCAGATAAGTAAGTTCATTTTGTAAACATCCATCAAAAATAGTCATCCAAACAAAAGACGTGCATTGCAGTCTCAATAGGCTGTAGAATGCAGTAACTCATAGCATAAATCCCTTTAAAGCAATATCCAAAGATTCGGCTACAGGTACACAACTGAAAAGTACAAAGGCTGCAGAACACAGCAGCTCACGTTTCATAAAGGTTTACATCAATATCTTCATAAGTGATGATGATCACTGGCCGCTTACACAGCGGCATATAATGGCTTCTAGTAACAAGGGGAAAAAATCCATCAGAATAAACATGAATCAAAATCACGGCCGGTGCAATCCATGGCTTCTATAATAAATCCATCAGACTTCTTACAAAATATATAATGCCGGCATACTACCTGGCATCTGGGTAATATCTCTTAGAAAATAATCCATAAACTCCTGGGAGAAAGAACATTCTCGACAATAATCTCTTTATCTTTACTTCAATACATCTTCTTTAATTATCAAATTCCCTTCATAGAAAAACACAAATACGCCGGGACACACTAGCGAGAAGGCACGACCTTTTCCAAGCTCTGCCCGCAATCTCAGTTCAGTCTATATGAATTCGTTCAAGCGCTAACACGCAGCTTGAGATGTGAGCTGGATTCATCCGCTTTTCCTCCCCTCAAACTACTCATAGAACCTTCAACCAGATTCCTTACCATATTTTTAAAAAAAACAAGCTAACAGCTAGTCAGTAGCGCTGCGTTCAAAAAAATCACAGAGCATTCATCTCATCCCAAAAAGTGTGCTTACAGGGGTGTATACAAAAAACCGACCTGTACCTACAAATCTTTTAACAGTTAACTCCCCTTAATAAAACATGACTTAACAGACTACACCAACCCCCTGGGGGGAAAAAAAATATAAAAGTGTTTTAGAGGTGTGTGCTAATGTACAATAGAGTTGTGGGTATATAAGTAACCCCAAAATCTAAAAAGAAATCACGAAAATGACAGTCAATCAGAATCATGTGGGCATCGAGACAGTATGCCTGCCATCACATTATTTGAACCTCGAATAGCACGTATTATAAAGTGAAAAGGTTGTAGCAAAAAAGCATACCACGTGGATCTTGAACTCTTCAAGTCTTTATTCTGTATTGCTGTGAGAACTTTTTGGTCAGTTTCTACTATGAAATGCACGACCAGAAGGAACCTCTGCAGCTTCAGAATCGACCAGACCAAGCTAATAATTCTCGCTCTAGGACAGAGTAGTTCCGTTCTGCCGCATTCAACTTTCTAGAGACATACATCACAGGATGCAAAATTTGAGAACACTCTTGCATCAATGCAGCCCCGATTCCTATCGATGAGGCGTCACTGCGAAGAATAAAAGGCCTATCTGCCTTGGGTAGGTGTAAAATAGGAGTAGAAGAAAACAATAGCTTAATTTTCTCCAAAGAGGGGGTGGGGTGGGGGGGGGGGGGTTGGGTGGGTGTGGGGGGGGGGTGGGGGTGGGGTTGGGGTGGGGGGGGGGGGTGGGGGGGGGGGGGGGGCGGGGGTTGGGGGGGGGGGGGGGGGGGGGGGGGGGGGGGGGGGGGGGGTGGTGGGGGGGGGGGGGGGGGGGGGGTGGGGTGTTGGGTGGGGGGGGGGTGGGGGGAGTGCGGGGGGGGGGGGGGTGGGGGTTGGGGGGGTTGGGGGGTTGGGGGGGGAGGGGGGGGGGGGGGGGGGGGGTGTTGTGGTTGGGGGGTGGGTGGGGTTGGGGGTGGGGTGGGTGGGGTGTTGTGGGGTGGGGTGGGGGGGGGGGGGGGGGGGTTGGATTTGGGGGGGGTGGGGTGGGGTGGGGGGGGGGGGGGGGGGGTGGGGGGGGTGGGGGGTGGGGGGGGGGGTGGGGGGGTTTTGTGGGGGTGGGTTGTGTTGGGTGGGTGGGGGTTTGGGGGTTTATTGGGGGGTTGGGGGTGGTTTGTGGGGTTTGTGTGGGTGGGGGTGGGGGGGGGGGGGGTGGGGGGGGGGGGGGGGGGTGGTTGTTTGGTTGGGTGGGGTGGGGGGGGGGTGGGGGGGGGGGGTGGGGGGGGGGGGGGGGGGGGGGGGGGGGGGGGGGGGGGGGGGGGGGGGGGGGGTGGGGGGGGGGGGGGGGGGGGGGAGGGGGGGGGGGGGGGGGGGGGGGGGGGGGGGGGGGGGGGGGGGGGGGGGGGGGGGGGGGGGGGGGGGGGGTGGGGGGGGGGGGGGGGTGGGGGGGGTTAGGGGGAGGGGGGGGGGGGGGGGGGGGGGGGGGGGGGGGGGGGGGGGGGGTGGGGGGTGGGGGTTGGGGGTGGGGGGGGGGGGTGGGGGGGGGGGGTGGGGGGGGGGGGGTTGGGGGGGGGGGGGGTTGGGGGGGGGGGGGGTGGTTTTGGGGGGGGGGGGGGGGGGGGGGGGGGGGGGGTTGGGGGTTTTTTGGGGGTGGGGGGTGGTTGGGGGGATGTGGGTTTTATATTGGGTTTGTGTTGGGGGGGGGTGGTATGTGGGGGGGGGTTGGGGGGGGGGGGGGGTGGGGGGGTTGTGGGTTGGGTTTGGGGGGGGGGTTGGGGGTGGTGGGGGGGGGTCCCCCCCCCCCCCCCCCCCCCCCCCCCCCCCCCCCCCCCCACCCCCCCCCCCCCCCCCCCCCCCCCCCCCCCCCCCCCCCCCCCCCCCCCCCCCCCCCCCCCCCCCATTTGTTGTTGTGGTGGGGGTGGGGGTGGGGGGGGGGTTTGGGGTTGTGGGGGGGGTGGGGGGGGGGTGGTTGGGGGGGGTGTTGGTGGGGGGGGGGCGTGTAGGGGGGGGGTTTGGGGGGTGGGAGGGGTGGTTGGGTGGGTTGGGGGTTTGGGGTGT
>JAMPIV010016245.1:0-39072 GCA_024509875.1 Oreohelix idahoensis
ATTCCTAAATTTCTTTCTATAAAACTCTCCGTTCTTTTCGTATCTTAACAGAAGAGCCTGCTTCAACATGTCATAGTTGTCTTGGTCATCCCTGCTCATTTTAGAAAACACTTTATAAGCGTTCCCCGAAGACCCTGAGACAACTTTACACCCCATTTTTCTCTTTCTAACCCATACGTAGTGGCTAATATTTCGTATCTGCTTAAATACTACTCAATGTCATCATCCTTTTCCACAAAGTAATCTAAATGGAACCCCATGGCTGATGAGGAGGCCCCCTGGCTTGCAGCTGAGTCGGAAGTGGATGGGCTAGTTCCATTTTCAGAAGCATGGCCTTGCAGCTCTAACTCCCTTAGTCGTATCTCATGTTCTCTTTGTAATCTTTTATCTTCCCTTTCCGCCTTCAATCTCCTTTCTTCTTTCTCTCGTTCCGCCTCCAATCTCCTTTCTTCTTTCTCTCGTTCCGCCTCCCTCTGTAGACGTTTATTCAAGGGTCCCGGACACTATTTTGGCTCTAGTGTCTGGTGTATGATGTACCTAGTGTCTAGGGGAGAAATGAAATGATGGTACACAACACAAAAACGCTTTAAGTTTCTATGCGGAAGTGAATAACACCTGTGGTTACGTTTTTCTTTAAATTAATTTTTTTTTACAATTTATTTTGCCTGTCCAGTCATATCGTTTGGACAGGTCTTTGAAAATGAGGACAAGGTAGTTTACATAAAAGATTAACTAAAATTGTGTGGACAATCTACCCAAATAACTACAAAGTTCATATATGTCTTTCCTGTTGGAATGTTCACAGTTTACACTGTATTCTTCTAAGAGGGAGAGTCACTGTGTATGAGGGGCTGTAAGGTCATCATACCCCACAAAAGTTCTGAGTATGACTTGAAAAACCAAGGTTTATTTAAACCGAAACTGTCAGATGTACCCAGGTCCTTAACATATCACCTGGGGTTTCTTGTTGAAAGATAAGATATTGTGTAGTTGCAGAAATATCGATATCACGTCACACGCCCAAGCTCCTGCTGTTATCTCTTGACAGCATACGTAAAGTGTAGGAGACTTCTTGGCGTTATCGTCTCTCCTCAGGTTTCCTGTCACCAGCTGGCAACAGGAAACGAAACCTCTGCAACAAAAGGACACCCTGGCCTTTTACATCTGATCACTTATTCTTTTATTTAATTTCATACGTGGGTATGGGGTCAGCCTCGCGTGCATTTCAGGTGCACTCACCCCCTAATTTTTCATGACTCCCACCTTGCTGTGACCACCCCTCAGGTCCCTATGGCAGATACGCCACTGTACGTTTACATAGTTTTCCTCCATAAAATAATGTGGGGTAACTACATTTCCTTTTATATATTTTTCTCATCTTTTTCTTTTTAAATATAAATGCTTCAGGCATGTTAAACAGTGTTCCTTGAACACGGAGGCTTACTAATATACTCTAATACAATAATATTCAAACATAATCATGACAACATACATTAGTTAGATACATTTCAACGTGAGGACTCAAAAATGTCTGCTCCCGGCACGTCCTTCACTTTTTCCCAATAGCAGTATCTAACTTTGGTAATGGGATTAAACATATTAAATTCATAAAGCATTCTTACCACAAATCAAGAAATATAAACAAATGACGCTGACTTTGCAAAGAAATGGCCTCAATTTCTTCTGCTCCGTCCAGACTGTGAAATACTCATATAGTTATTTAATTTACTTTTAAATTTATCACAGCTGTTCTCAGCGTATCTGAATAAAAAATACAGTTCAACTGGCAATGAATAGTGAAAGCTTTTTGCTAATATTTAGTAGCACTGGCCAATCGAAAGCTTGCGACTACCAGAATTCAAATGCAGTTTTTGAAAAACAAAAATAATTCCAAACATACTCTGCGTCTGGTAGTCGATTGGCTAGTCTGCTTTAGTTAGGCCAATGCAAAACGATGTTAGTTTTTGGTAACAATTTTCCTACCGCTCCCCTCTCCTCCTATACTCTTGTTGTCCAAGCGAATTTGAATTTCCTCAATGCCTCTCTTCTAAGCCGGTGTCCCCACTAACGTTATGAAAAAAACAAGCAGAAACAACAGTCTGTCTGGTCGTGCGTTCGTAGACATTTAGTATTTCCTCAATAACTTGTCTAATACTGGGACTATCATATTATTTAAAACACATTCTTGCTCAGTGAATTCTAAGCTATACTACCATATATTTTTTATGTTCAGTTTCATTATGGTTTTAGATTTTCAATTTTTTCACCGGTCATCGTCAAATAAATATTTTACACCAGACGGCCATCTTCCCCTCTCGCCATCTCGCTAGCATGTATTTTTCAAATAACTAACTTGTTTTTGTGACGTCAGAAACATTACCGCGAGGAGGCAATAAAATTGTCTGCGTGTTTTGCCTCTCTTGGCTTTTTTCCAGCGTGTATATATGCATGGCGGACTATCAAGCGAAGCGGGGTGTTGGCGTGGCGGGTTAAGAATTGGCGTTAATAATTTGTATTGTATCGTGTAACACTACCAAAAAATGTAAGGATTACTACTTATTTCCAGCGTTAAAGTTGACAGAATACGTTAATTCAGATAGTTATTTTGCGGCTCACTTCCTCAAAATCGTTAATTATAAGTCTAGGCTGCAAAATGTATGCAGCAGATCTGGCAAAATGTTAAATATTGGTAGTACGTTTTCGAAACCGAAACTAAAACGCGTGTTAGATTTTTACCGTGGAATCGTTCTATAGGCTTTAGCACTGCACAAAAGGCAGCGTTGCTGGCGTGTGAGAGCATCACCGTCAGACACAATAGGGCGGATTTATTTATTATCATTTTATGACTAAAATCTTACTGAAATGAGCGATTATTCTCGCAGATTTTACTACATTCCTCTGTGTCGCAAAATTGGTTTCAATACATTGCAAACGCGGCTTTACATAGTTGTACAGACCATTCACCGATCGATTGTCACAGGGCCGGCCGCTTGCAATATGGCGGTGTATCGGCAAAATTTAGAGGAGACATCGACAATCGACAATGATATATAAGAGCATAATGGAATCTTTGTGAAAAGGATATCACCTGGTAGTCCAGGAGAGGATTGTGTATAATTGGATATAAGGAAAAACAGTAGGAAGTTAACATTTACGGAGATATATGCATATTACGGCTGTCTACAGTTAAGCCGAAAGCCTGTAAACCCACTTCTGTTCTAAATATTTAAATCAACAAGTAACAGATTGTGGAAGTACATGGATAGGAAGATAGAGATATATCGGCTGTATAAAACAAGATAGGATGGAACAGTATGGATAATATATAAGCCGAGGATGAGAAAGGGAAAGTTTCAGGCAACGCACAGATCGAGTGAAATCGCTGTTTCGGAAAGGGATTTCATCCCGAGTCTGCAGCTGTGACGTCAGTGCCCTCCGATACGTCCGCCAGAGGCTTATAAGTAGCGGATCGAAAACTGAGAGAGGACACAACGAAAGAGGTTTGAGACAGACTGGAGGCAGAGTTTCGCCACTACCCATATACCATATGAATTGTGAGCGGATCGCCAGAAAATTTTTCAGTCCAGTATCTGAAGTCTGAGGGTAAGCGAAATTATGATAACTACCGTGTATAATATTTTTTAATTTCAGGTTCGTATAAACTTCTCAATATATGCACGTAGAATATTCCTTGATATAATGTCTTGTGATTTTTAATATGATTTAAACATGTGCTTTGTGGATGATTGTTGCTTGTACAAAAACGTATCACAACTAGCCCCACAGCCAAATGAAGATAATATTTATCATATTAAATGCTGTATCTCGTACGAAGATAAAGGCAGTCCCATGGCAGAGATTGTCATAGGCAAATGAAGTGTTAGAAGCTTCATCACGGAAGATACCGCTTGTACGAGGTTAGGTGACTAGTTCCCTTCCTCGCTGCCTTTTCCTTCCCTAGTTCGAGCGCACAACTGAGTGCCCATTTACAGCTGGTAAATTGGAGCGTTTCCCAGCCAGGTTTCAATTCAACAACTATGTAGTTGTACTACTGAAGAAAGCAACCTGATCGTTTGGTCAGTCGGGCACTCACTTTATCTATTTGTGTATTAATTTTGTGTAGATGCTAGGAATGGCATCAGTATTTAAATTTGTACCTGATATGGTTTGGAAAGATCAAGTTATAAATAAGTAAAGGATGTACAGGAGCGGAATAAACCAGATGATGTTTATTACTGATATGTTAATATTAATTCTATATCATTGAAATGATGTCCATTACTATGACTGTATAACTTTGACATCTGATGACTGACTAGTCTGACTCATGTGATAGTCAGTTACAATTAATTGAAATGCTAATACTTCTGTATCACTGAAATGATGTCCTTACTTACTATGATTGTATAACGGTGACATCTGATGACTGACTGGTCTGACATCTGTGCTAGTCAGCTACAAGTCTAGCCAGATACTAGCCAAGGCTGATATGATGTTTCAGGTTCCATGAATTAACTCAAACCAGGCTGTCAAGTATCAGAAGCCTGTGTTGTTCATCAGAAGCAATCCCACAAAAGTGCAGGACCCCAAAGAGTGAACTTCAACTGGTCATTGGCATTCCTATAGCTGGGTCTACCAAGTCTGGTATCTACAAAGGACAGTCAGTGTCAGCATTGTCAAGTTGAAAGATAAGTGTCATTTAAGACACTCAATACATGAAAAACAGCCAATAGTTGAAAACAGTAGTCAAACCAATAAGACATTCAGTCAATTGATGACAATTATGTGGAAAGTCAGAGGACTAAGAACAGTGATATAAGTAAAGTGATTGCAGTTTTCAGTAACTTTATTATTCTAGATCTTGAAGTCTAAACAGACAATAATAGTAATTGTGTGAATATTTTTTATATATATTTTAATGCTCTCTTCCAACTAGCAGAAATAGAATATTAGTGTAAATATTAAAATATATTTTAACTGTACCTGAGGAATTATTCACTTCTTACATTTGTGGTTAAAGTGAATGATCATTTTATTTATCCCCTAGACATTTAGTAATCATAAGATAGTCACAGGGAGGAGACACCTTAAATCCTGGTACAACTTCTTACCAACTGGCCAGGGTTTTCACAGTCTGACTATTTCTATGATACCCATACTCCAGTGCTTATTTCTAAGACTGGGGTATTATTTGTAAGACCAGAACTCTTTACTGGCACACTGTCCTGGTAGCATATGAGATACCTGGATTCTTACATAGATAAATAATTTTAAATAACCTCCCGCTACACTCTTAGTCCATTGGTCAGTCTGCGTTAGTTATGCCCAATAGAAAAAGATGTTTCGTTTTTTGTTACATTTTTCCTATCTCTCCCCTTTCACTCCTATACCAACTAATAGAATTTGAATTACTACAATGCCTCTTTTTTTTTAAACTAGCGTCCCCACTAACGTTATGTATAACGAGCAAGAACAGCAGTCTGTCCGGTCAAGCGTCCGTAGACATTTAGTATTTTCTCAATAACTTGGCTAATACTTGGACTACCATATTTTTTAAAACATATTTTTGCTCAGAGGACTCTAAGCTATACTACCATATGATTTTTATGGTCAGTTTCAGTATGGTTTAGATTTTCAATGTTGTCACTGTCAATCGTCAAATATAAATTTTACACAAGTCGGCCATCTTCCCTCCCTGTCTAACATTTTCCTCACTATTCAAATGAACCAACTAGTTTGAGTGACGTCAGAATACTACCGCTAGGAGGAAATAAAATTTTGTCTGTGTGTTTGCCTCTGCTGGCTTTGCCCACAGCGTGTATATATTAAAGAGACCGCGTGCAGAACGAAGAGGGGTTTTTCAAAACTTTGGTAGTGTTTTGCGTTAATATTTACAATCGCCTCGTTCTTACTACTGTGAAATGTCCGAATTATTACAAATGTTAGTGTTAAAGTTAACATATTACGTTAATTCAAATGCCAGTCTGGTCTCACAGTTGGCAAGTTGTTAATTACAAGCTTTTCCCCCGTTTCGTGCAGCAGATCGGCGAGATGTTAAAAGGTTTTTTTCTTTTTCTACGTTTTCGAAACCGAAACTAAAGCGTGTTAGATTTTTTACGGCGGGTCATTTTCTTAGCATTCCCACTGCACAAAATGGCATCGCCTTACTGGCGATGAAGACGAAACCAGTCAGGCACCTGAGGGTTGGGGTATTTATTCATCATAGGACTAAAATCTTACTGTAATAAGCGATTATCTCACAGATTTTACTACAGCAAGCATCCATTTATTAAAGTCTGTAGCTTTTTGGCTGTTGTTTCTGTTGTTCTTTATGTTGTTTTGGAACAAGAACAATACTTTATGTCAGTATTTGGACAACCCAGATCGTACATCTGGTACTTGTCTGTCTGTATGCCTATATTAATCTAGACAGTATAATCACTGTGAAGATCGAAAAACGATATTTTGAATTGGCACATTTGTGGATCCTAAAGATTAATCGCTAAAAACTACAAATATAAATACTCTTCCAATGCCGCGTCCGATTGATGTGTACAGTGACGAATGTGCAATGGCGTCAGCATTATTCTCTTACCTAAACATTTTTTAAGTTAGCACCTGGGTCTTCACAACAAGTACACAAATCAATGGAAGGAGGAAGGGGATATAAACAGCAGAGATGACCCAATCCACCATCTAAACAGATACCAACAGACCATCATTTTCCGCCTGAGAACTGGCCACTGCAGATTACTTGGCCATCTCTATCGCCTCAGGATATCCCACACAAATGAATGCCCATGTGGAACTGGAATCCAGACCTCCCGAACACATTCTCCAGAACTGTCCAACCCATGATGACCAACGACGTCTGACCTGGCCAAAGGGTGCTGAGCTCAAGCAAAAGCTATGGGGCTGCCGTGCTAACCTAGAAAAGACTGTGGACTTCGTCCTGGCAACAGGCCTGCAGATTTAGCATGACTACAAACTGAACACAGAAAAAGAAGAAGCAACTGGAACTGATAAGGTGTTTGAAAGTGGCTTGTCTTGATTATGCAAGACACCCATGTTAATCACGAAACATCCCGATAATGAGCGCTTTAATTTTTGTTTCACTTCGGAGTGTCATGTTCTTGTTCTTTTTTTTTTCATTTCGCTCATTGCGAAAAAAAGAGCGATCACTACAGCTTGACCTCGAGCAAGAAGCCTGCACCAAAGCCTTTATACGCTCTTTTGCAATGGTGAATTCTGTAGCAAATTATTCTACATGATAATGTTTTCAGCCGTATGCCCGGAAGTCATTGTAGATGTTCTTAACAGACGATATGAACACCACCCGCTGTAAAGTAAAGGTAATCTCATAACAGAAGCTGCCGTATGGAAGCGAATAGTTAGAGACTTCACCATACTAGGTCCAGCTTTATAAGGTGATGGTGACCCAATTCCATTCCTCGCTGTCTTTGCCGCCATAACTCAGCGTCAGGTACCCATTTACAGCTGGGTACTCAATCAACGAATTCGAGGCGAAGTCATCTCCATTAGCGCAAATGTATTTATCGTCTTTTAAAGAGATCGTCTTTTCCGTTCACGAACACCTTCGGATGCTCAGATTGGTTCGAGATATTCTGAGCAACTGATGTAATCATCCTTACAAGATAATGTTATTTCCCGATAGTACCCAGTCCGTGTCAACATTTGTGTATTTTAAAAAAAAAACGAGGATTAAGACCTAGCTAGGAAGTGTAATTTTTATTTTTCCCTCAACTATCTGTCTGTGGTCTTTTTTTAAAACCTCTCTAATATAATCCTGTTTTTAAACATTTTCCCTGACACTGATAGTAACATTATTCCTCTGTAAATGTGTGCACACTGGCTAATGTCACGTCTTTGGCAACTTCACCAGACATTCTTCCTTCTAACCTGCTGGCATTTCTTCTCTCTCCAGGACTTTACCAAGTAATTTGTGCTATATCACTGTAGATGTGTTTAAGTCTCTTTTAATGGCCTCTGCTGGAAGGCTATCTGAACACTAGCTAACAGGACCCCATGTAGTTCACAGGATCCACATGTAGTTCACAGGACCCCATGTAGTTCACAGGACCTCCATGTAGTTCACAGGACCTCCATATAGTTCACAGGACCCCCGTGTAGTTCACAGGACCGCCGTGTAGTTCACAGGACCCCATGTAGTTCACATGACCCCATGGCGTGAGTATGTATGTAGGGCTGGCGTGAGTATGTATGTAGGGCTGGCGTGAGTATGTATCTAGGTCTGGCGTGAGTATGTATGTAGGTCTGGCGTGAGTATGTATGTAGGGCTGGCGTGAGTATGTATGTAGGTCTGGCGTGAGTATGTATGTAGGTCTGGCGTGAGTATGTATGTAGGGCTGGCGTGAGTATGTATGTAGGTCTGGCGTGAGTATGTATGTAGGGCTGGCGTGAGTATGTATGTAGGTCTGGCGTGAGTATGTATGTATGGTTGGCGTGAGTATGTATCTAGGTCTGGCGTGAGTATGTATGTAGGTCTGGCGTGAGTATGTATGTAGGTCTGGCGTGAGTATGTATGTAGGGCTGGCGTGAGTATGTATGTAGGGCTGGCGTGAGTATGTATCTAGGTCTGGCGTGAGTATGTATGTAGGGCTGGCGTGAGTATGTATTTAGGTCTGGCGTGAGTATAAAACAACAACTCAATCTAACGGTAACATCATCACCGACATGTTCTATCCAGTGAATAACACCATGACTTTCGCTCACAGTAAAGCAATACTCAAATGCAACATAAAAAATCATATTTGGTCTACAGAAAAGCCGCTCGAGAAAACGTACACAACCCCTCGAGAAATAAAGCACTAATCCTGACCATATGAATAACTAGCAAGAACTATGACTCCAATGGCATCCAAATACTCTCAGCAAAACTGCTAACAAAGAGACAACGTCCTCCAAGGACGACGGCCATAACCTCTACTCCTTTGCGCCAAAAGTTTTATATCCTCTTCCGTTCTGAGTCACCTGACCAGACGGGTTTTTTATTCTAACAATGTTGTCACTCCCCAGCGTGACCAACTTAATATTTCGGCGAATGTCTATACTGTGACATCCACCACCTCCCCCCCCTTTAAGAAAGAAAACGAAGTTTTCTTCCACCAGAGGAGTCACGCCCAACCCCCTATGGAGTATGGACGAACCCAATGCCGAGACGGCACCTCCTCATCTACCTAGAGAATGCCAAAGTTGACTAACACCATCGTCGTTCATGCCTTCTCACCCAATGGACTACATACAAACAGACATGAACCAAACACCCCAGTCGTGAAAAATCACAACGACTGTCCTACCCTGGTCTCTCACACACAATGCATTTTATGTTCCCGTAATACCGAAGCAAACATCAATAATAAGACATCATCTCATCGTATAAACAATCCTTTTCTACACAATATAGACATAGGTATCTGATAACATGATTCATAGATAAGTTGAGTACAACTACATCTTCTTCTTCTTCTTCCATCCTTAGCCATCAACCGGCAAAGCAGTATGTGGCCAGTACGCCTAGTGGCATCTTAGGGCAACAACAAATTGATCAATCTATCGCTGTTTCCACCACGCCTGGTGGCGTCTTTGTGGAACAAAAACAGACCAAACAATCTATCATTGTTTCCGTAATCAGATTGGTTGGCAAGCAGGTGATCAGCCCACTGTGCGAAGTTTTTACGGGATGGGGTAAACAGCCCCATGCCCATACCCTCCTTAGTCGCTTTTTACGACATGCGTGGTAGGGTGCAGTGTTACTATTCTTTGCTCCCCTTTCGGGCCCCGGTAACACACGGGTGAACAACTACATACATCTTGCCTTTATGGCATAATGACATATAAATCATATACCATAATATATCTTCATAAACATCAACTGTAATGATTATAATACATTTCTTACATAGACCATAATAAATACTCTCTTCAGATGTTCCTGTCCCCCACCAACCTCATAACCTGGACAGGACATCTGCTACAATGTTATGTACACCCTGAATTGGTAAAATCGTAAAGTTGAATTGCTGCAGCAATAATGCCCAGCGTGTCAATTTAGCACTGGTGGATTTAGCCGACTGCAAAAATAGCAGTGGTTTGTGATCTGTTTGGAGGAAAAAAAATGCGTCCTCAACATGTATCGTGCCAGCTTAGACACCGCCCAAACAATCGCAAGGTACTCTCTTTCGATTGTAGAGTACCTAGTTTCTGCTGGCAACAACTCTCGACTACATACATTGTACAGCATAACATGTCATAGCATAACCATGCATTGCAAAGCATTACATAATGTCTACAAGTTTACAAAAACCCCATAATGATATGAGAATTGTGGTAAAGTGGGATGATATAAATATTTATAGGGGACTTAGTGTACTGACTGAGATCAGCTGTGAAGGTATCTGTATCTAATAAGTGTGGTGTATTACAGATGACCTTACTTTGCTACCACATTTATACCTCAGTCAGACTTATTCTGGAATATTGTGATGACTACGTTGAATGTCTAGGGTTATGATAGTGATGAAGTGTATGTTCACAACAACCAACAGACAGATAAACAATTTAATTTAATCCACAATACTTTACAACACTGTGACACTCACATACATAGAACACTCTATAAGACTATCTTAATAAGTCAAGTGTAACTTTTAAAAATATGTATTAATTCCTGTCAATAATAGATATCCTGATTCAACTACAAAGTGAACCAGGAATCACAATCAAATGTAATCACAAGTTGTATGTACACAATTTATAGATAGGATCTTTGTATTGACATAAATTATTATTACAATATGTGTGTAAGTAGTGATGTAGTACTATGAGGTAATACTGGCTATTCAAGTTATGTTGTTGTTTGTCATCATGACTTCAAGTGTTTGTTTCTGGTGGAAATAATATTGGAAAGGTTCACAGTTTCTTTTTATTTGAAACAAATAAATGTCCCTCTTGATTTAAGGTAAAGTCACTTTTAGAGGGGGGGTATACACAAGATTGAGCTGCTCTGGCCAACGTAATCTTAACTTCTGTGTGGGCGGCAGGAAACAGTCTCCTATGCTCGCTTGCTTCACAGTTTTCTTGAGGAACAACACTGGTCGATATCTTGACCAAGGAGTATGCTATCAGCCTCTGGATTCAGCAAAACTCAGACCATGTGCTGCTTTAATACGTTAGTACCACGGTCCCTGAAACAAGAAGGTTGTACCTCCTACTTCAGAACTAGCTTATAATCTATTTCCACACTGAAGCACAATACATAACAAACACCGAGTTCAGCGTGGTAGGCCAACTGTTAGCTTCTCATGTAACAACATTCACCAGTATTCCTCTCCCTAGTGGTTACAACGCCTCTGCAATTCCAGCATTATTTCCTTCTATTCAATAAGATAGGTGTCATAGTACTATTTGGCAATCCCATGCAGTTATACTCCTCTCCGACAAGTTTTTCTCATGATAGAGCAATATCTAGGCTTTGCCTCATGTTTGTTACTGAACCACACACATACAGACATAAATTTATCAATTCACATTCAATTTTCATCTAAAAGATTTCAAATATGTCTAGCTTACCACAATTCAAGGAAATATTAAACAAATACGTTGACTGGCGATGAGTTATGGCACAATTCCGATCTGCCTCTGTCCCAGGCTTTTATTAGAAAAATATGAGCTGGATCTCAACGCACTTGCTTTTACAAATTGGATTTTCAAAAAGCGGCACTGAACTGACGCTCCTAATTGACTATATCAAATGGTCTAGCCAATGGGACCATGTTTACAAAAGCTTTTGAAAAAAAGTACCCTTCCTATCGTTGCCATTAACAACAAAAAATAGTATTTGCCATCGACTAATCATGTTTCGCCTTACATATAATTCTAGCCAATCAAATCGGATTTAACGTGGTGGCCTAATTTCCTCTAAAGCAGTGTCCAAACACGCCATTATGAGCAAATATGATCCTGTGTTGTCAGACAACACCACTGTAATATTTTGGCTATAATTTGTTAATTATTAGACTATTGGCTTAACACCTAACATATTCTTTGTCAGCAAGACCTAAGGCACCCAAATATATAAGTTTAATGGAGCTAAGTGGCTGCGTTCAAAATATGTATTTTCTTCTAGGATAGTCGTGTAATTGTTTTTTTTATTTACTGTCTTAGAACCGCCACCTGTTCTGCCTTTTCGACTGTTCTGTCAGTATAAAGTCAGGATTTCAAACGTAAAACAGTATTGTGTCATGTTTCCTAATAAGCATTAAACATGTTTTCAAAACCTAACCGTGTATTGGTAGTGATTTTTTTTTATTACTGTTCATTTGAAAAAAATTAGTGCTTCATGCCTTTCGCGTTCACTTTTTCATCGCGAGACGAACGTGGTAGTATTGAATGCGTTCCTCCTTCTCTCTCTCTCTCTCTCTCTCTCTCTCTCTCTCTCCTAAGCTCGTCTGTCTTTTCTTTTACTTAGTGCATAAAATGACCTTAATGGAATATTAAATCTAGGTCATTACGCAGTGTGTCTATCTCAAGGTTTTCTAAGAAATACAGTACACGTTTTATTTTTTTTTGAAACGCGTGTAGTTGATGCAGTAGGCTTTTCTAGTAAACGTGAAAGCGTTACAATTATGCAGACGAAGTAGAAAAAGGGGATTTCTTGTTAGCTAGTATGACGTTCTATAACACAGGCACACGCTATTGTGACCGCACTGTTCTTCTTTTACCATTCTTCTTTCTTTGTATTGAATTAATTCGTTAGGCTTTACATTTCCTTTTAAATTTATATATGTGGATTTAGAATGTCCCACGACAAGAATAGAACTGGGGGCGTGTGCCAGCCTCTACGGTTCGGTTCGAGTCAACCGAAAATCTTACTGAACCCGAACCCGAAATCTAACTCTCGATATTGTTGGACTATTAGCAGATGGTTCTGAAGCAAGGACATATGCTTCTGCCTAACTGCCTTACGCGCACCCCAACTATCCGCAAAAGTCACCCGTGCCATTTTGGTATTGTCGCGTAACGACAATACCTCCACAAATTTAACCGGCGCGACCTCATGAAACACTCTTCTGAGTGTGCGCCAACTCGCACTCAGGGGAACGTTACGCACCCAAACTGTGCGATCACTAGCTTTCGGGCCCTCGTATAAGTTCCTACTGCTCCTAATCTTGTCGTTTGTTACTTGCCGTGAACCACGTTAACGATGTACCTTCTGGTCATCCCTCTTGGGAGTTTGGTGGTGCTTAGCATCTGCTCCAGCCGCACCCATGGCCTTGTGCACCCCCCGTACATTGCCGACGATTAAATCGGCAATCGGATCCTCAAGGACGAACGCGTTCACTCTCCCAGATAGGAACGGAGTGTCCACATTAATACATGCTTAGGGGTAAGCCTCCACTTTGCCCCCAAACGTGGTGCACTTTACCGCTTTGCCTGTAAGGCAGGAGTCGTCGATGCACGACCGACGCACCCCAATTGTGGTGCATCCAGTATCCCTCAACACCCAGACTGGTCTATTCTCCACCTTGCCTTCATAGAGAATCACCTTGCCAGTCTCATGACTGCTGACAGACATGGTGCCGCATGCCCGCATTGAAGTACTACCCTCTCGTTCGCGTGGAACAAAGGGCGACACCCCGCACAGTCTTCACTATTAATTATGTCTAACAACACCGCGGAATTCGCGTGTTCGATCGGGGTAGTGCATGTGTCGGCACAATGACCCCTGCCACCACAATTGGTACACTTGCGCTCTTTCTTCTTCTCATCGCGTGTACTTTTGTAGGAGCTCTTCGATGACGAAGACCCCGCATCAGAGTCAGAAGATCGACTCTCTGAGGAACCACTCCTCTGCTTGTGATGTTTGGTTTTATACCAAAACCGGTCTTCGTCCCGAGAATCCTGAAAACGTACCTGTTTACGCGCTTGGCGCTCCTCTCCGTCGCTATTACTTTTAAATTGTCGGTTCTGCCAACTCGGCCGACCATTCCGATGGTATCGAAAATTCCCATAGCTACCTCTACGCGGCTGATAGGGGATGTAAGGCTTCTCATACTTCTGTTCTTGACCCCTGTCTTCATTGCATGACTGCTTTCGCCAAGGCTAGCGCTGAACTTTGCTGACACTGGCAACAAAGTCTTCTGGCAGACCTGACTTCTGAATGGGTTTGCCCAGATGGGCAAGGACATAATGGTGCCCCAACTGGGCCATGGACTCAATGTCCTTCGGTTGACGTTCCTGAAAGAACGCAACCAACTCGCTAGAACACGAGGACAACATTTTGTCCCGTAGCACTAATTCCAGCAAGCCATCATAGTCCTTCGTTATCCCCTCCATTTTAATCCATCTATTTAGCAGAAGTTTGATCTTCGAGATAAAGTCCTAGAAGTCCTGGTCTGCGCTTGGCATCGCGTTTTTAAAACGCGTCCGGTAACCGTCAGCAGTCAGACGGAACTTCCGGAGCAACCTTTCCTTCACTTTGTCGTAATCTGCCCTTTCCTCTAATGGGAGGCTATAAAAAGTCTCCATCGCAGGCCCCACTAGCAGCGTCGATAACAGAGATGGCCATTGATCTCTGTCAGCCTTATAGGCCACGCATTCGGCCTCGAATCTTTCAAGGAAGAAATCTAAGCTATCAATTTTATCATTAAAATTCGGCAGACGCAGCCTAAAGGGACGATGAGCCCCTCCAAGAGTCGAGTTCTGACCACTCGCACCCACTTCCAATTTCTTCAATTATATTTCCTTATTCATCATCTTCTCTTCCAGAGCTATTCTCATTCTCTCCTTCTCTAACTCTAACTCTCTATCTTCTCTCATCTTCTTTTCTTGCAATTCCCGCTCTATCTTCTTTTCTTCCAATTCTCGCTCTATCTTCTTTTCTTGCAATTCGAACTCTCTCTGTTTCCACTCGTTTTCTTCTTTCGTCTTCTTTTCTTGTCTCTATCTTCTTTCATCTTCTTTTCGTGCAATTCAAATTCTTTCCTTTTTAGCTCTAGCTCTTCAGCTCAAGCATCTCTTAGAGCATTCTGTTTCTCAATCCTCTCCTTCTCCAGGGCTTTCTGATTCTCCACTGAATAAAATTTTGCTTCAGCAAAATCCATGAGTTCTTTCTGGGTGTACCCACATTCTTTGCCTATCTGAATGAAAGCCTGTAGGTCCATGATGTACACTCAGGTTACTCACTCTTATCTCTTGCTATAAATTTTCTATACCACTATTCAGTCGTATATATTTCACTTATATCACCAGTGAAATATGCAGTAATAATGCAGCATACAAAATATGCAGTAATAATAGTAACTATTGATATCACTTCTCAATATACACCTATATATATCTATAAACGTGTAAGTATAAATCACCTCACCTCTCACTGTGTACACAACATCAACCTTTGCCTCTTATAATGTATAGTTTTACTTTGCCACTTGGCTACTGTCTCATCACTATGATAATTTGGTCTAACTGACCACTTAATCTCTGAGATACCCTCAAACAAACTTATAATAGTCGACAGTTGTATAATAACAACTTGTGAAACTTTCTGGTGCTATGACACCACTATACCAACTTAGTCACAAATCAGTTTTTTACTTCAAAGTCTGTTACTGGCACCCACACTGGTGCTATACTCAGATAATACTTCACTTACTACTAATCTTAATAATCTAAGTTATGCAAGTGTTTCCTATGGCACAATGAGCACTACACAGATGAAAGAAACACACACATCACATTACGAAAACAAAATTCCAGTCACGAGGAACAAGATGATAGACCAAGAAGAGAAGAGGTAGATTAATATATACAACGCGTGACTGCACACGAACGAAAACAAGGGATACCTGTAAACGTATTTACAAGATAGCAAGATGGAACAAGAGAAAACACCACTTAAACACAACAAAGGAATTACTGAATGTACACGACAATATAAATACACACTACACGAATACATCTAACACCAACAGGGTTTGGAATATTAAGCAGGGCAGTCGCAGGAAATCCCGTCTGCCTGACTCCACCACAAAACAAACACAGCCACACTCTATAAGGAATCGGTCTAATCCAATCTTTTCCCACGAGAGGCCAAGAATGGATTAAACTCACCACCCTTCCTCCCTTGAATCCACCAATACACTATAACACCAAAGACTCAACAAAAACTATAGTCAACAATGAGGTGCTGGAAGCTATCTCTCCCACTAAGCACTATATTCGCTCCAGTGAAAAAAAAAACTAAATAATTTATAAGCAAAATTAATTCTATAACACAATAACTAAATAATCTAACCACACCAAATACTAAAGAACACAGGGAAAGATCTAATCTAACTACCTATTCACATACATATTCATATACTAAGTAACAGAACGTAGTGAAATAGACAAAACAAAAGGAAAGGAAAACAATAACAAGCCAAGAAGCAAAAAAAGGAACAGCACTACACTACTCTACAGATCAGACTAAATGATAGCTAGTATCAGATAGAAAGACAGACAAGAAAATTTAGAGTTTCAGGAAAAACAAGAAAATATCAATGCAATACATTAAACGAAGAAAAGAAACAAAGACTTAACGGAAGGTCCAACGGCGCCTGAGCAAGAAGTATCCTCAGCACTGGCGATGCTTGATGAAAACGTCACAAACGAAACTCCACACTTGAAAGCGTTGAGTGGAACAAGTATAACTCCAGCGAAAAAAATTTAAGTCCAGGAAAACAGCTTCTCTGAAAGACTGAGTGTCAGTTACTCTCCACGATGACTACACTGTTCTATACGGAGCTAACAAAGCACTGACCCCAATAATAACGGAACTGTCTAACTTCCTACAAGTTCAGCTGCACAGTTAGTATCACCAGTCTATACGTTGGATAAATACATGTAAGTCCCTTGGCACTGTTATACGAATGTTACCCGCAAAGTTTATTTCACAGTTCGATACTCCAAGGATCAGAGCAGTCTTCAAGGTAACGTACACTGGACCCCGCAGGTCGGCAGGATACACTGCACATAAGAATTCACCCCTGGTTGGGCACGTCTGCGTGGTAAGGTAACGTCACATGTGTCAACTTTCACCGCTGGTTGGGTACATCTGAGTAGTAAGGTCAAGACAAGATGTCCAAACCAATGACATGAGGTACCAAACACCCTATCAACCTCTTATCATCTACAACATCCTAACACCGATCTCCTTCCACCCAAATACCGAGGTTGACCAAGCTATCTCCCATATGACACTCCATTTGCCGTCTGGGCCAATCTAGCTAGATGGTACCAACACCCCAACACTCCGCTGCTCCACCTGGATCACTGTTGTCAACCACCAATAAGACCTTGAAATACACCAAACTTCTCTGTGTGACGCACGCTGCAACTCTAACCTATTACTTCACCTGCCACCTACAGTGTAAACAACCTGAAAATTAAACGTGCAACACAGTATGAACTACAAAACTGAAACGTATAAACCGAATGAAAATAGCCATTACAACTGAAACGCTGAAATTAGGTCAGTCACCGTAACCCAGGTCAAACGACCGTAAACAGTACACTACACTGACAAACACACTGACTCTCTACTGGACAACTGAAAATAACTCACTCCCGTGAACTGGCAGTGAATATGAAGGAGCCCGCACGGCTGCAAACTTTTAATACTCTGTGTGTACAATTCTTAATGGCCTGACTATAGCAAACACAGGCTCCATGGCCTTGCTATCAATAATATTCCATCTAGAAGCCAGCTAGCTGGGAATTACATATCACAATATACAGAAAAACCACAGGCCCCACGGCCTACAGAATAGAAGAGCCATCCAGATGTCAAAGATAAACTACTTACACTATGGATTTTATAAATACTTTCATACACTTGGCTCAAACCATTAGGAGACGACCATAGCATACAGTAGCTGACATTAATTAACCAATAACACCTGAAGCAGGTACAGTCCCTTTAATAAATACTGCACACACAGAAGCCATACACGGCTGGCAATACATATGAGAAAACAATGCAATATAAATGCCAATCTAGCTTGCCATAAACAACAACTCAATCTAACGGTAACATCATCACCGACATGTTCTATCCAGTGAATAACACCATGACTTTCGCTCACAGTAAAGCAATACTCAAATGCAACATAAAAAATCATACATGGTCTACAGAAAAGCCGCTCGAGAAAACGTACACAACCCCTCGAGAAATAAAGCACTAATCCTGACCATATGAATAACTAGCAAGAACTATGACTCCAATGGCATCCAAATACTCCCAGCAAAACTGCTAACAAAGGGACAACGTCCTCCAGGGACGACGGCCATAACCTCTACTCCTTTGCGCCAAAAGTTTTATATCCTCTTCCGTTCTGAGTCACCTGACCAGACGGGTTTTTTATTCTAACAATGTTGTCACTCCCCAGCGTGACCAACTTAATATTTCGGCGAATGTCTATACTGTGACACTACGAAATCCACGCGTCAGAAGCATGACATAATTTCTCCAAGGGTTCGGGCTGGTAGCTGTTGCTGCTCCAGTTGTGGTTTCTGTAAAAAAAAAAAATAAGTTTTTTTTTTTAGTTTGAGTTGTTGGCCCTCTAAGCTAATCATTGACCCCCAGTGCATTGAACTATATCATACCAGTCTGGGCTCTCTTCCATGACACATCTGTCTCGATGAGAATTAATGGTTGTAAGCAATGCAGCTGATATCATTATAACACAGTCCATGTTCTGGAATCCATATGATTAGACAAAATAGAGGGAGACCACAAAAAATGTAAATAAATATTTATTGTTTTAAAAACACACACACATGCGGAGAAGAGAACTAGGGACAGGTACGAACGGGATAAAAAAGACCATGACAAGTCCATGCCAAGGAAGATTTGGCATATGTTTGTTGAAGTTCTATGCTCCTTGGGGAGCTAAAGGGTATTGATTGATTGATTGATTGATTGATTGAAAAGACCATGGGCGGATGGCAAAGGACGAACTGTATTTTCGAAGGGTTAAGAATTGGGCGCGCAGGCCCGTCTACATTCTGTCCTTCCACTCATTTATCTTGCATACTACGAGTCATATATCCTTTCATTCCCACATGTTACTTTAAGCATTAATTTAAAGGCATGCAACATTATAAAGTTAATATAACAAGCATTTGTTAACAGTATGCAATCATAATAAAAAATGGGTAGGTGTTTTTTTAAACAAACAAGAAAGTAATTGGAAAAAAAATATTAATTAATTTAAGAAAATACAAAATACAAAAATAAAATAAACAAAACTATAAATAAATAAAATTAATAAATTCTGTGTGATAAACGAGCGCAAAGGCCTTATTGCTCTATCTTTTCCTACATCTTTCGTATTGTATTTTCTCCGACATTTGCTCTTTCATCCCACATTTGCGATCCCACATTTACTATTTCATTGTTGTCATTACTCGCGACCGGTATCTAAAGAACCACATTTGTTCGTTCATCGGGGGAAATAAAGTCCTTTGATTGAGTCCCCATACCTGACATTATCGTTTGAAGCCCACATTGCATCGTGATAAATCTGGTGAAAACACATCTGGTCATCCCAATCAGACATCTGGGCATGCTGTAATTGCTGTGGACCATTGTTATCTTTGCGGCTAGTGACGGGTCACCACATGGGACGCCCAGATTGGCCAGGTGAAAACGTCTCATGCTGTAATGGTGTTATCTTTGGTCGGCCGCTGTTCAGACAAGCGTTGGGTTACCACACTGGACGCCCAGCTTGGCCAGGTGAACAATAAACCATCAGAGAGTAAGGTGACAGCAATTTGACAGCACTTTTGCATTAGCCTGCCAATTATCTCCATACCTGTTTGTCAAACCACACCCACGTTTGGACTGACAGGGGACAAGAGCGATCCTGTGAATGAGTGACCAGAGGGGCTATTAAGGATTGGTTGGTATGGGCGGAGCTGGATGTCAGGGATCCAAGAAACCCACATTGGACTTCCAGAAATATAATCTACTGCGTAGCTTGCTAGAGGAAGGAGTCCAGTTTTTACATTGTGAGGAAGAGATTAAACCCAAAAGTGCCTAGCCTAAATACACGTGTTTATTCAGAGTGGATATAATTCAGTTCTGTGATGAATTGTGTTCTTAAAGGATTTTGCGAAGGGAAAAGAAGGTTAGTAGATCTTATACAGATTATTAATACATTGTCTTAATTTTTGTTTATTTTAACCTCACAGCTAAAATGTGCGAAAGATAGAGTTTCAAATTATTCTTTGCATAACTGATTAATAAAATCAGAAGATTTTCCTAGAAGATGATAGGATGATAGGAGGTAATTAATAGTTCATACTTCACCTTCATCATCATCACAGTCTCCCATGCGCACACACTCTCATGCACAAGATATTTAATATCATTAGAATTGAACTCAGAGAGAGATGAATAATGAGCAGTAGTATAAATGAAAGTCAACCAGGGATGTTAAATGTGAAAAACTTACGAAGACTTTTGTGTGTCTTCAGTTCATCAGAAGTCTGAGTCTACACGCAACGTGTCTGACGTCTAACCAGAAATAAGTTATCAAAAACGGACATTTGGCTAGCAGAATTCGCCATAGGACATCTTTCATTCCTCAATTAAAAAGGAATATTGTCTCACCCACAAGTCAGAAGGTTGACGCAGCATTTTTCGTCACCCATATACTGCTTGCTCACAAGTTCAATACATCGTTATCACAAGTTCAATACAGAGTCATCATAAATTCAAATCACTCGAAAGATCATTATTATCTGAAGTCAAGCTAGAGAGCTCAAAAGTGGAATCTCATATTTATACCAAGTGCAACACACTCTAAAGCGCATTCTATGAAGCAGACTCTAAAGTATATTTTATGAATCACGACTACATACGCAAGATTATGAGTCTACATATTACTAACATTTCGTGAAGATATCCAGCCTAACCAGCACCCTCGGGAGATTAGACAACAGACCTTTTGTTCATATGACAGCTATTAACTGTTTATCAACACTACAGAGATATACTCAAACAGTGAAGGAATATATATATCTCTCGTCAACGTTCTCAATCCGACAACAGTTTTCACCAGAACGTCCTCGGCTTAGCGATACCCCACTCGACATAACGTATAACAACTTGGGACAGTGTATGCATACATGTGAATCGTCATATCAATGCGAAGCATTTAGAGACACATGGACTGTGTAGAGTACTCACCATTTTGGTAACACGTATCATATCACATCATCATCATTTCGCTTTGCACCAGTTCATTCTTAATTAACTACTACTTAATTAACTGCAGTTTTATTATCTCATCTGTGTGTTTTGTGTGAATCGTCTTTTACCATCATCACGCTCTAACCATTACTAACCCTATATGTGTGGATATTTAATTAATAAACCCAATAATCGTTTGATCATTATCTAGTTTGTTAATGTATCACTCGTGCTGTTGGTGTTACATATTCACTTATAGGAACATGTCTCTACTCAGATGAGGTTGGGGGCTTTTTCTTTACGGGATCTAAGGGCAGAAGCTAATTTCGTGGGGAAACAGAACTCTTTCCATAATTAATTAGAAACACTGTCCAGTGGAAAGCAATCGCATTCCCGTCTTCCTGTCCCTATCTCGAATAGGCCTTTATTCTTTCTTAACGAGCCAATTTCTAGAGACCTTATACCTAATATCTTATAGACTATTCCTGGCAAAAACTACTGTCGTAGTTGCCCCAGTACACACCACACGACAATTGTGGACTCGTCTTGGGATTAGTGAACCCGGACTTAGAAGTGTGAAAAATCACATTTTCATCTCTGCTATACAGTTGCGATAATTGCAAAATTTGTTGGCATTTTGAATGATTACATTCTAGACTGACTCTTACTATAATTTGTATATTTCATAGGGGAATAATTTATATCTCTAAAGCACGAGTGATACTTTTTAAATTAAGTATCAAACGGACAGAGTAAACACTTTTTGAGAACAGAGGATACTGTAGGGAACTGATTTATTTTTATTTTTCTGTAACTGCTTGGAAAATTTTTATCATAAATGTTGAGCAAATTTTTCATAGAAACTTCGAGATAATCTGTTATATAATTTTTCAGAATACGCTGAGTGAGTGATTTTTTAAGAACTATTTGAACTTGATTACTAATTTAAACCTAGCTGGTTTTAAAGAGATAATTACTTGTGCGAGTCTAAACAATTTTGTTTGGAGGTCACTGCCAATTTTTCTTTTCGCGAACCCGTACTGCATATCATGGCAGATGCCGCAAAAATTAGAACTGGTTTAATGGAGGCAGGGCGTGAATACGGGTTAAGTGGAAAAGATCTGATGAAATTTGTGAGTGAGGAGACTGATAAACTCCATGCAAGAGAGATGGAAGTGCAGAAACTTGCAATGGAGAAGGAGAAGGCCGCAGCAGAAGCAGCGGAGCGTAAAGGGAAAGCCGCAGCAGAAGCAGCGGAGCAGAAAGCCGCAGCAGACGCAGCGGAGCGGAAAGCCGCAGCAGAAGCAGCGGAGCGGAAAGCAGCAGCAGAAGCAGCGGAGTGGAAAGAAGCAGCAGAAGCAGCAGAGCGTAAAGAGAAAGCCGCAGCAGAGCATGCACTTAACATGAAGCAACTGGAAATCCAGGGACAGACCAATCAGATAGAGCTGGCAAAAAGTGCAGCGGCTTCCAACTTTGATGGAGGGTACTCACCCCGCTCAGATGGTGTGCCTACTTCGCAACCTGCGCCACCCAATGCCATGAACTTTCCGCTGGAACCTTTTTTAGAAAGGAACGATACCATGGACACCTTTTTAGACCGCTTCGAACGCTTTGCAACGGGGTTTGAACTTGAAGAACAGAAGTGGAACTTGAAACTTTCCCAGGGCCTAACAGGAGCCGCCTACGAAGTTTTTAATAAACTTCCGGCCGGAGAGCAAGATGACTATCAGGCATTGAAAAAAGCTCTCTTGGTGAGGTACGAGCTTCATTCAGAGGCTTACCGAAAAAAATTTCGAGGTTCTAGGAAGGAGGCAGGAGAGACTTTCTCACAGTTCGCAGCCCGTATTGAAGACTACCTAGTGAAGTGGTGTACACTGGGAAACTTTACCGAGAACTATGACGGGTTGAAGGAGCTGATTGTGATAGAGCAACTAAAAGAGTCTATGTAGGTGGAAATGCGTAGATTTCTCACTGAAAACGGTGCTGACCGGTTAGAAAATATTCTTACACTTGCAGAGCGATTCCAAAATGCTCTCATGGAGTCTCAAGGAGCCAGAAAGAAGTTTTCGGATCAGGTGCCAAAGCATCCTGCTCGCTCCCAACCAGACCAACAAAGCAAAGGAGCCCACATCTCGCATAAACAGCACGCAAAACAAGATAACTACAAAGAGCAAAACAAGAAAATGCTGCGCCACACCAGAGGCAGGGAGATAAATGATGCAAGTACTGTCGCTTGAACAATCACAACACTAATGAGTGCAAGCGCAGACCTCCTCCCCAACATGCTGCTTGTCTGCAGACAAAATCGTCACCCCGAAAAAAGCAGAGGACCGGAAACGTTTCTCATCCTCCCGTCATCGAATCAGTCCTCGTAAACGGACAATCTGTGGAGTGCCTTTATGACACAGGACTTGCTTTCGATGCGGTGGTCAGGGCATCTCTAGTCACCCCTGACCAGATAACAGAAGAGAGTGTCGACATCCAAGGTCCGACGAAGGATGTTGCACCCATGACACTGCCAATTGCACTTATCAGAGTGGAATCTTGTTACGTGACAGGAGAGATTCGTGCAGCCATAATGGAAGAACCAATCTACTCTTTAATCTTGGGATGTAGATATGTGTTCCTTGGAGAACCTACTCAACCACTAGTCATGGCGGCCGTACAGACTAGAGGACAGTCAAAAACAGCCGCAGAGCAGGAACCTCCTACCAATATCCTACCCGAGGAATTGAAGAGGGCCCAAACGGAAGATTCCTCAATGGCGCCCTGTTTTAAAAAAAATTACCTAGGACACACAACCCACCTACCAAGGGAGACCTCTTTATGAAAAATGGATTGATGTATCGCCGAGATGGAAAGGAAGGACAGGAACACAACCAATTAGTAGTTCATGCAACCTATAGGAACCAGGTGCTTGAGATGGGCCACTCTATCCCATTTAGTGGACACATTGGAATGAGCGACACGACTCAAAGGATCGCCTGCCACTATTATTGGCCAGGGATCACCGGCGACATTGAACGTTTCGTCAAGTTTTGTCCTCAGTGCCAGAAAAATGCACCAAAACACTGGACGGCACACGCGACCCTTGGGGAGATGCATATCTTGGGCATCCCATTTGAAAGAGTGGCCGTGGATATAATTGGACCTCTGCTGAGAACTAAGAAGAGAAACTCCCATATCCTTACCTTAGTGGACACATGTTCCATGTGGGGCGAAGCCATAGCCATGCCAGCATGCGACTCAGTGCATGTAGCTGACGCTTTACTGAATATCTTTACTAGATTGGTCTTCCCGCATGAAATTCTCACAGACAACGGGTCACAATTTAGAGGCAAGTTGACAGAGGAGGTGCTTAGAATATTCAAGACTAGGCATATTCATACGTCGCCCTATCACCCCCAAAGTAACGGGCAAGTAGAGCGATTTAACGGGACGCTCACCTCTATTCTTCGGAAGTTGGCACAGAAGAAGCCAGAAACTTGGGATCAGTATCTTCCTGCCACATTATTTGCTTATAGGGAAGTACCGCATGCGTCAACTAGAGTCCCTCCGGCCACATTACTCTTCGGAAGACCTATTAAAGGTCCATTAGAAGCGTTACTAAGAACATGGACAGATGCCAAGGCAGACGACACTGTCACATCAGCCTTCCAGTACGTCACAGACTTGAAACAACGCCTGAAGACTTGCTGGGAATTAGCCACAGCGAAATTACGGGAGGCTAGGCGGAAGCATGCCAAATATTACAATCGGAATGCGAAGGACCGAGAACTAGCAGTAGGAGAGAAGGTGCTACTTCTTCTGCCAAGTAGCAGTAATAAGTTGCAGATTTGCTGGAGGGGACCCTACAAAGTTGTGGAGAAGATTTCTCGCACCAACTATAAAATTGCCGTGAACGGAAAGCAGAAAATTTATCACTTAAATCTGCTTAAGAAGTTTTACGAGCGAGCCCCTGCGGAACCAGCGCACCTCATGACTATGGCCATTGCTATGCAAATGGAAGAAGAGCCTTTATCATCCGTAGAGTACCCTGTGATACAGGAGGAATCACATTTAGATATGAAAATAAGCTCCACCCTAACGGAAACCCAGCAAGAAAAAGTGAGGAGATTGATGGAAAACCACGCCGACTCCCTGACAGACAAACCGGGCCGGACAAACCTGATGGAGTTTGACATGGAAGTCACGGAACCTACGCCCGTCCGAATGAGAACTTATCCGATTCCGTATGCCAAGGCGACGGCATTAAAGCAAGAAATTGATTACTTACTTAAGGAAGGCATAATTTCGAAGTCGGAATCCCCTTACAGTGCGGGAGTGGTGCTGTTACGCAAACTCATTGGAGAATACCGCATGTGCATGGACTACCGACAGCTGAATGCGTTAACACAGTTCCAGCCAGAACCGTTACCGGACCAGAACCAGCTATTTACTAAGCTGAGCAGGGCTCGCTATTTTTCAAAGATCGACCTCAGTAAAGGGTACTATCAAATACCGGTAAAAGCTGAGGTGAGGAACCTTTTAGCCTTCAGTACTCCAGATGGACACTTCGAGTTTAATGTGATGCCATTTGGACTAAACAACGCTCCTAGTGTCTTCACAAGGATGATGCGAAAGTTATTGGATCCTCTGAATCATCCCGCCATCAGCAATTTTATGGATGATATCCTAGTAGCTACTGAATCGTTTGAAGAACATATATCAGCGCTATCCTTGCTGTTTAACAGACTCAGAGAAGCGGGACTAACCGCCCGCCCAACCAAATGTCAAGTTGGGTGTGAACAGCTAGAGTTCCTAGGACATACTATATCCCATGGGACCATGCTCCCCGAGACTCAGAACGTTGAGAAGATGAGAAATGCACCGAGACCGTCCACAAAAAGGGATGTCCGGTAATTTGTATCCCTCTGTGGATTCTACCAGAGATATGTAAAGGATTTTAATAGCCTCTGTGCGCCGCTTACATCGCTAACCAAGAAATGAAACCCAGATAAAGTGACATGGTCAGCAGAACGTGAACATGCATATGCACTATTAAAAGAGAAATTCACCACAAAACCTATTTTACAGCTCCCGAATTTAACTAGAAAATTCATCTTGCGCACAGATGCCAGTAACATTGGAATTGGGGCTACATTACTACAGCCAGACGACAGAAGCCCATCAAATCTATTTCCGGTCGCATACGCGAGTCGGAAGTTAAACCGAGCAGAACAAAACTATTCCACAATCGAAAAGGAATGTTTGTCCCTCGTCTGGGGAATACAAACATTTCAAGCATACCTGTACGGAAGGAAATTTACGATCCAGAGTGATCAACAACCTCTGACCTTCCTCGCTAATTCAAAGAATTTGAATGCTAGACTGAAGAGGTGGTCGCTTGTTCTACAACCTTACACGTTCCAAGTGGACTATATCCAAGGAAAACATAACGTAGGAGCGGATTTTTTAAGCCGTCATCCTATGAGGCAGGACGGAGAGCACAGACAAGTAGAGGAAAGGGTGGAAACCGGAGAGAAAAGCGAAGATGAGGAAAAGGATTAATGTATCCCGAACAAGAAGGCTAAGCGCTCCTGAGAATGATTGACATCACACTTGAGGAGGGGGTTATTGTGATAAACGAGCGCAAAGGCCTTATTGCTCTATCTTTTCCTACATCTTTCGTATTGTATTTTCTCCGACTTTTGCTCTTTCATCCCACATTTGCGATCCCACATTTGCTATTTCATCGTTGTGATTACTCGCGACCGGTATCTAGAGAACCACATTTGTTCTTTCATCGGGGGAAATAAAGTCCTTTGATTGAGTCCCCATAATAATAATAATAAATTCTTTAAGCGCCAAACACGGCGCATAAGGCAGAAACCAGTGCTCTCCAGGTTGTTCGTTGTGACGCCACTCCTCTTAGCTCTTGCACATTATTTAAGCCCAACGTTCTTCCTTCTCTTATTATTGTTCTTCTGAGTGTTTCTTTTGGTCTTCCTTTTTTCCGCTTACCCTCAGGAACCCAAGTGAGCGCCTGTAGTGGTATTCTGTTGTTTTGCATTCGTAGGACATGACCGATATATGACCATCGTCTTTTCCTTATATAGTCGGAGACATATTTCTGCCTAGAGTCTTCTCTTATTTGTCGATTAGTCTTGAATTCTTTCCAACTGATGTTCATGAGTTTTCTAAGACATTTGTTCTCGAATGTATTCAGCTTGTTCTCCAATGATTTTGTTATTTTCCAACTCTCACAGCCGTATGTTAACACTGAGATAACATTTGAATTAAACAGACGAAGCTTGGTATGTATATTCAATGATCGTAATTTCCAAATGTTAGATAATCTATTGAAGGCGCTAGCTGCCAAAGCAATTCTAGTATGGATTTCTCTTGTTGTGTCACCATCCTGAGTCATTTTACTGCCTAAATAATTGAAACTTTCAACTTTCTGTAGTTTTTCCCCGTTCAAGATGATATCAAAGGTCTCGTTAGAAAAGTTCATAGCTTTAGTTTTAGAGGCATTTATTTGGAGACCAATTTTAACCGAGAGATGACACAAATTATTTATTGCTTCTTGGGATTGTCTTGGTGTTGAACTTAAGAATGCTACATCATCTGCGAAATCCAGGTCCCCCAGGAATTTTCCATTTGTCCATTTTATACCCAATTGTTCATTGTGGGTATAGTTTCTCATAACCCAATCAATAGCTATTCCAAAAAGTAGTGGTGACATAATACAGCCTTGTTTCACCCCTGTTTCTACTGTAAAACCATTCTGTATTCCCTTTATTTGTTCTAACACAACATCTTGCATTGTCATATAGCGCTTTGATTATATTCACATATTTTGTTGGAAAACCATAGATTGTAAGTATCTTCCACAATGATGGGCGGTGTAGACTATCAAAGGCTTTTTGAAAATCGACGAAGGTGATAATAAGTGGCGATTGCCTTTCCACTGATTCTTCTATAATTGTTCTTAGTGTGAATATTTGATCAATACATGATCGTTTCGGCCTGAAACCCGCTTGTTCTTCTCTGATCTTTTCGTCAGCATGCAATTTAAGTCTTTCTAACATCATGCAACATAATAATTTTCCAGGTACTGATAATAGAGATATACCACGCCAGTTATTACAGTCTGATAGATCACCTTTCTTCGGTAACTTTACAATAATACTGTCTTTCCATTGTTGTGGTGGTTGTTCTTCTCTCCATACTTCATTTATAATATCTAAAATTCTCAAGAGGTTGTTGTCATTAACTGCTTTAATCATTTCCCCTGAAATTTCGTCAACTCCAGCAGCTTTAAAATTTTTTAATCTTTTAACGGCTTGTTATTGGCAAGGTGGTTGTGGATGTTTCATTATTAAAATCAGGTGTTACTGTTGGTGGTGGTCTGTTTAGCACCTCCATGAAGTGCTCAGCCCATCTCTTCATTTGTTCTTTTTCTGTTGGTATTGAATTCCCTAATTTACCTTTAACAGGTGTTTCCATAGCAGTAGGCTGGTGACATAGTTGTTTTGTAATTTGATAAAGGCACCTACTATTACCAGTTCTTGCAGCATTTTCAGCTTCTACGGCCAGTTCATTGATGAAATGTCTTTTATCTCTTCGAGTTTTTGTCTTCACTTCTTTATTTAACAAGTTATAAGTTAGTTTGCAAGATTCAACTGCATTATGTGTACTTGCTGCTAGTAGTTTAAGTTTTGCTGTTTTCCTTTCTTGTATTTTATCCCAAGTATCTTCTCTCATCCATTTTTTCTTTTTATGTACTAGGTATCCGGTGGTCGCTACAGCTGCTTCTGTCATTGCTGTTCTCAGTTGTTCCCATTTAGTATCGATTGTCTTGGTGGTGATATCGTTGTCAATTTTGCCTAAAGCATCGAAATAGTTGTTCATTTTGACATTATATTCCTTCTTTATATCATTTGATTGCAGTCTGTGTACATCTATTCTTCTATTTTTATTCGGTTGGTATAACTTCTTCAGTTTAATTCTCATTTTAGCTATGCAGAGGTTATGATCGCTTCCGATCTCTGCACCTCTGTATGCTCTGACGTCTTGAACTGATGAGCGAAATTTAGCGCTTATGCAGAAGTGATCTATCTGGTTCTTAGTTCTGCCATCAGGTGAATTCCATGTTATCTTGTGGATATTCTTATGTGGAAAGATGGTGTCTGCCACAACGAGGTTTGATATTTCACAAAGTTCTAGAAGTCTTTCGCCATTTTGATTCAAACAGCCTATGCCATGAGTACCGAGATATCTTTGTACTCCATCGTTGTTGTCACCTACTTTGGCGTTAAAATCACCCATGACTGCTATTATGTCATGCTTGGGTATTGTGTTGATGGTACTTAGAAGTGCTTCATAGAAGTCATCTTTTGTGGTATCAAGAGCGTCGTTAGTTGGTGCATAACATTGTACAATTGAGAGCTTGAAAAATCGTGTCTGAAATCTAGCTAATATTAGCCTCTCATTGATAGGTACCCAGCTGATAAGCGATGCTGCTGCTTTCTGTGTCATTAGGATGGCTACTCCCTCTGTGTGACGATTATCATTACTACCAGAGTATATAATTTGCACCATACCTGACATTATCGTTTGAAGCCCACATTGCATCGTGATAAATCTGGTGAAAACACATCTGGTCATCCCAATCAGACATCTGGGCATGCTGTAATTGCTGTGGACCATTGTTATCTTTGCGGCTAGCGACGGGTCACCACATGGGACGCCCAGATTGGCCAGGTGAAAACGTCTCATGCTGTAATGGTGTTATCTTTGGTCTGCCGCTGTTCAGACAAGCGTTGGGTTACCACACTGGACGCCCAGCTTGGCCAGGTGAACAATAAACCATCAGAGAGTAAGGTGACAGCAATTTGACAGCACTTTTGCATTAGCCCGCCAATTATCTCCATACCTGTTTGTCAAACCACACCCACGTTTGGACTGACAGGGGACAAGAGCGATCATGTGAATGAGTGACCAGAGGGGCTATTAAGGATTGGTTGGTATGGGCGGAGCTGGATGTCAGGGATCCAAGAAACCCACATTGGACTTCCAGAAATATAATCTACTGCGTAGCTTGCTAGAGGAAGGAGTCCAGTTTTTACATTGTGAGGAAGAGATTAAACCCAAAAGTGCCTAGCCTAAATACACGTGTTTATTCAGAGTGGATATAATTCAGTTCTGTGATGAATTGTGTTCTTAAAGGATTTTGCGAAGGGAAAAGAAGGTTAGTAGATCTTATACAGATTATTAATACATTGTCTTAATTTTTGTTTATTTTAACCTCACAGCTAAAATGTGCGAAAGATAGAGTTTCAAATTATTCTTTGCATAACTGATTAATAAAATCAGAAGATTTTCCTAGAAGATGATAGGATGATAGGAGGTAATTAATAGTTCATACTTCACCTTCATCATCATCACAGTCTCCCATGCGCACACACTCTCATGCACAAGATATTTAATATCATTAGAATTGAACTCAGAGAGAGATGAATAATGAGCAGTAGTATAAATGAAAGTCAACCAGTGATGTTAAATGTGAAAAACTTACGAAGACTTTTGTGTGTCTTCAGTTCATCAGAAGTCTGAGTCTACACGCAACGTGTCTGACGTCTAACCAGAAATAAGTTATCAAAAACGGACATTTGGCTAGCAGAATTCGCCATAGGACATCTTTCATTCCTCAATTAAAAAGGAATATTGTCTCACCCACAAGTCAGAAGGTTGACGCAGCATTTTTCGTCACCCATATACTGCTTGCTCACAAGTTCAATACATCGTTATCACAAGTTCAATACAGAGTCATCATAAATTCAAATCACTCGAAAGATCATTATTATCTGAAGTCAAGCTAGAGAGCTCAAAAGTGGAATCTCATATTTATACCAAGTGCAACACACTCTAAAGCGCATTCTATGAAGCAGACTCTAAAGTATATTTTATGAATCACGACTACATACGCAAGATTATGAGTCTACATATTACTAACATTTCGTGAAGATATCCAGCCTAACCAGCACCCTCGGGAGATTAGACAACAGACCTTATGTTCATATGACAGCTATTAACTGTTTATCAACACTACAGAGATATACTCAAACAGTGAAGGAATATATATATATCTCGTCAACGTTCTCAGTCCGACAACAGTTTTCATCAGAACGTCCTCGGCTTAGAGATACCCCACTCGACATAACGTATAACAACTTGGGACAGTGTATGCATACATGTGAATCGTCAAATCAATGCGAAGCATTTAGAGACACATGGACTGTGTAGAGTACTCACCATTTTGGTAACAGGTATCATATCACATCATCATCATTTCGCTTTGCACCAGTTCATTCTTAATTAACTACTACTTAATTAACTGCAATTTTATTATCTCATCTGTGTGTTTTGTATAAATCGTCTTTTTTCATTATCACGCTCTAACCATTACTAACCCTATATGTGTGGATATTTAATTAATAAACCCAATAATCGTTTGATCATTATCTAGTTTGTTAATGTATCACTCGTGCTGTTGGTGTTACATATTCACTTATAGGAACATGTCTCTACTCAGATGAGGTTGGGGGCTTTTTCTTTACGGGATCTAAGGGCAGAAGCTATGGTCGTGGGGAAACAGAACTCTTTCCATAATTAATTAGAAACACTGTCCAGTGGAAAACATTCGCATTCCCGTCTTCCTGTCCCTATCTCGAATAGGTCTTTATTCTTTCTTAACGAGCCAATTTCTAGAGACCTTATACCTAATATCTCATAGACTATTCCTGGCAAAAACTACTGTCGTAGTTGGTCCAGTACACACCACACGACATTCTGTATACCGACACCCACTCATGCGGTCAAAACGTGTACAATTAATCTGTATTTTTGAATGCGTCATCAATCATCAATACAAAAATTACACAAACACATTCTCGCTTATATCCACACATTCTTGGTGGAAAATGAAATAATAATAATAACACTTTCTTACGCACTTCTGTAGCAGGAAAAGTCTTTCAGCAGTTTAAAAAAAAAAGGAATGCTGCAGAGTTACAGAAAAGGAAATGTCCAAATTGTCCTCTTTCCACACAACCTGCCAAAGGAAGCTTCTTCGAATTTTCTGGCCGAACGCCATCACCAACCAAGAACTGCTAACTCGGAGCCACCAAGAAGACATGCGCACCAACATAGCGGGTATACGCTGGAATTTGGTTGGCCACATCCTCAGAAGAACCCTGACATCATCCCCAGAACTGCTATGCTATGGACTCCAGAAGGAAAGCGAAAGCAAGGACGGTCAAAAGCCACCTGGTGGAGAACTGTGGAGGCAGAGATGCAAAACATGTACTAGAGCTGGGGCACCACACGAAGGATGGCTGTCGACAGGGAAAAGTGGAGATTGTTTGTTGCTGCCCTACAAGACGCCACCAGGCGTGATGGCCACTGATTGCTTTGTCAGTTAGTGGCCAAGGACCAAAGAAGAAATGAAGTACATACATTTATATGCAATAAATCTTTGACTTTAACAACAACCTCAAGTTGACAGAAGGGATAAAGCCAGGAGTCCTTAGCCAATTTAAAAATTGCAACCAATGTGGGTTCAGTTTACAGCGCAAGCGAACAGTCAGGAACACATGCTACTTGGGAGTGTTAAGGAGACAGAAGAGCCGAAACACTTGTCAGGGTACTTCTGATGGTCAGACTACCTCCTGTTGTAATGTTGTGTATACAGTTTCCTATCGTCACCATAGCAGTGGTCCTATTTAGGAACCATATAATTTAAAATATCATCATCATAGAAATAAGCAGTACTCAACAAGCAGATCCGAATATCAACTATCAATAGTATTTTTTCGTCCAGAATTAATACATCAGCTAATTCTACTGCTTCTTCTTCTTTCTTCTTGACGCTCCTAACGTAGCATGGAGCCAGCAATGTAGTTGTTCTTAGAGAACCTGCAATAGCTCATGTGATCTTTACGGAGCATGCAGTCAACATTGTAGCATTGTCTTCGTGAAACCTTCACCAATCAGACGCATGTTCTTACAATGCTTGTTTCTATTGTATTAGTGTTACATGACAGAGGTGCCAGTCCCGCCAAAATTTCGTATACATCAGCAAATTGGTGGCAGCATTATCTATAGAGAGACAAATACTACACGTATTTGAATGTCGCTTCGTAATGCAACATCGATCCGATGATGTCATCGACTCCTAGATAGAAGCAGGCAGGGTGACTTTCACCTAACCCCATGAAAGAGGGGCGACGACAGAAGCTGGAGACAGACCACGCATGCTATGATAGGTGTTGGCATGGTTATGTCACAGTTGGCATGGTTATGTCACAGTTGCCATGGTTATGTCACAGCTGTGGATGAACAAAAGAGACGTGACGACTACCAATGGATTTGTTAACGGGCATATTGTCCGAAAGTTGCCTGACATGAATAATCATAATAGTTTTAACGTTTTTAACATGATATAAAGGAAAACGCTTAGGTCTAGCACGTAATGTTCCCCTGACTAAACACTCTTTTGATTACTGATTTTGGTAATATTACGACAATGTCACCAATGTGGAACTGATGACAAGAACCAGATAAGTGCCAGTTGAACAAAAAGTGAGAATTTGGTTGTCACTGAGTGTCAGCTCTTGGTTTGTCACTGAGTGTCAGCTTCTTGGTTGTCACTTGATGTGTCAGCTCTTGGGTTGTCACTGAGTGTTCAGCTCTTGGTTGTCACTGAGCTTCAGCTCTTGGAATGTCACACTCGAGCTTCAGCTTCTTGGTTGTCACTGTATGCTTCTAGTGTTGTCTGAGTAGGTACAGCCTTCTTGGTTGTCACTGTAATATATGTTCAGCTTTCTATGAAAATTGTCACTAGAAAGTGTGTCACAGCTTCTCTTGGTTAAAAAAACAAAACTGAAAGTGTCAGCTTCTTGGTTGTCCACTGAGTGGTCAGCTCTTGCTTGTCACTGAGTTCAGCTTCCTTTGGGTTGTGCCAAGCTCTTGGTTGTCACCCTAGCTGAGTTCGTCAGCTCTTGGGTTGTACACTGAGACGGTCAGCTCTTGGTTGTCAATTCAGTGACAACGTCAGCTCTTGGTTGTCACTGAGGGCGTCAGCTCTTGGTTTTGTCAACTTCGAGGGTCCAGCTCTTGGTTGTCACTGAGGGTCAGCTCTGGATGTCTCACTATGAGCCGTCCACAATAGAACTCTTGGTTGTCCACTGAGTCCTCAGCCTCTTGGTCAAACCCACCTGAAGTCAGCTTCTTGGTGTACCCTAAAGGTCACTGTGTGTCAGCTTCTTGGTTGTCAATGAGGGTCACTCTTGGTTGTCCACTGAGGGTCAGCTCTTGGGTTGTCACTGAGTGTCAAAGCTTTGGTTGTCACTGAGCGTCCTAAGCTCTTAGGTTTGCCAGATTGAGCGTCCGCCAGCTTTTTTTGGTTGTCACTGAACTCGCTTACAGCTCTTGGTTGTCACTGAGCGTTCAGCTCTTTGTTGCCATTGAAGCGTCAGCTTTTGATTGTCACTAGCGTCAGCTTTGGTTGTCACTGAGCGTCAGCTCTTTGGTTGCCATTGACGTCAGCTTTTGGTTGTCACTGAGCGTCAGCTTTTTTTGTGGCTTTTGGTGCTATTATATTGATATTGCGCAGTTCGTTTACAGTTGTTTTGGGGCTGCCATAAAAGTGAATTCGCAAGGAAGATACTAAAACTAGACCATAAGATGATAAGCACATGGACAGAAGAACACGGCTTTGCGTTAGTTTAAGGCGTATGCTCCTTTGGGATCTAAAGGGTAAAGATTTTTATCAATTAAAATTAACATAGGTAATCTACGCCCTAGTTTGAAACCACAGTCACACCTCATTCAAATTTACAAGTCTAGGACTAAAACTACATTGCGGAGTTTATGAATTCAATGCCCTTATTTATTCTCCTAGTAAAAGTCTTTCTGGCATTTTATGCCGCAAAGAAGTAATTATAATTTAACTGGAAAATGCCAAAGTATGCTATTAAAACGATTCACTATAAAGTACATTTACACTTGGTACAGATGGGGTTTTAGGAGTGCGGCCTGGAAAATCCACCTAAAACATGACTTTTTGTTCAACAATTAGAACCACACGCGCGAGTATTTTACTTACTTAATCTTTATGAACGACCTGGTAAACTTGTGTCAATTCTAAACTGTACTACTAGAGATTTGCTCGCTTCGGCAAAGTTGACTTTTTTTGGGAACTCAGGCAATGAACAACAGGATCAGACATCACTTGATATTAAAAAGTGTAGGAACCTGACACCTACCAAATGAGCGATCCGAATCGCTCTAAGTGCTAACTTTATTTACGCCTTATGTATGGCTCCTTGTTGCAGTCTCAACTCGACAAAACTCTGCGTTGAGTTATATTTCACTTGCAATCGTAGGGAGTGAAAAAATGGGTTTTCTATAAATCATGACTTCCTTCCCGGCTTGTTTTGCAATTCATTTTGGTTTTTCTATTAAAGTGTTTTAATGAGTGCCCGCTTGTCTTAAAATCTTTTCCCATTCATGATTTATTAGTTTTCGTTTCGATAATTGCTGACTGGCAGGCTCGTCTGAGTCGAAATCTTTCCATTCATTATGATTTTTTGTAATGCAGTGTTATTTATTAACGTCCGCTTGTTTTAAATTTTCCATTCATTATGGTTGTCTATAAAGTGTCCTGTCTTCCCATTTGTCTTCAATCATTCTCTTCATTATGATTTTCTAAACTGTGTTGTCATTTCCCGCTTGTCTTCAATTACTTCCTTCATTATTGTTTTCTATACAATGTTAATACTTTCCGTTTGTATTATCACTTCCCGCTTGTCTTCAATCTTTCCCTTTATTATTATTCTTATCATCATTTCACTTTTCACTTCACTCCTTATGGACGATAGAGTCACCACTGTGGCTGGTCCCTTTTTAGTTTCTCTTTTCATCCCTAGGTTTTAATTTTTTCCCCCCCCCCCCCCCCCCCCCCCCCCCCCGACTTTAAAAAAATTTATTTGTTTCAATTTCCATGATATGAGCCCCATTCTTTTGCATGTCGAACTTTCGAGAGCCTCGGGTTTTTATTCCAAATGCGCGATTGGTGTTTATGCTCTAGTGCTCCAGTTTACCCAGCTGTAAAAGAGTACCTAACTCTGCTCTTGGGTTAAGGAAGGCAAAAGGCAGCGAGGAAGACAACCGGTCACCCGACATAATAAAGCTGGAACTGGTATAGGGAAGTCTCTAATACTTCACTCCTCTACGGCAATATCTGCTATGAGACTGAATTCACCTTTTACTAAACAGCATTGAAGAGTGTGCCCCGCATAGTTCCCGGGGGTCTCTGATGGAGACAAACAAAAAATAGTGCTGCACCCCTTAGGCATATCGTACACGGCCACTATTTTGAAGTTACTAGTGTAAAAGCCCGTCATAAGACGGGAATTAAATTCAAAAGCACCAATACCTAACGGCAATTTTACTTATTCAAAAGTATTTTAAAAAAACCCACTGTGCATCACCACAGTACACGAACTACGTAGCAGCAGCGAGGATCCCAATGTGTGTATACGGCATGACACATTCTATAAATATATTTGTGCACACCGTCATTTGCGCATTGTTCTTTGGTAAGTGTTACTATTTTCGGAAGAGTACATATAAGGGAAACAATACAATTAATGTCTAACTTTCAACCAAAGTTGCATCCCTTAGCGTTACTGACAGAAAAAGCTGAGATTTTATATATATTGATACATGAGGCTGGCAATCGCATCAAGTCAAACAGACTGCTACAGAAAATATCGCTGCAAGGGTATGCGAATGCTTGGGGCAAGCTTCCTACAAGGTGGGCAGCTGAGGTGGTGGTTCGAAACCTGGCAACGTTACGCTCCAATCTACTCAGCTATAAATGGATAGCTGACCCTGCTCTTAAGTTAGGGAAGGTAAAGTCAGCATGGACGGGAACTGGCCACCATACTTGATAAAGCTAGTTCCAATATGGGGAAGTTTCTAACATTCCACGCCTCTATGGCAGTATCTTCTATAGGAACACCTTAGTGACCGAAAGTAGCAGTATCTGGATTTCGTTAAGGTCATTTAGTGATTTTTTTCATTGTATAATAAGTCAGGAATACACTCCTCGTTCTGGAATGCCCAGGTAAGAGAGACAGAGGGAGGCCAAGGAACACGCGGAGAAGAGAACTGGAGATAGACATGAAGGGGATGAAGAAAACATGGAAAGACCTTGAATTGATGGCACGTTACAGGAAGACTTGACTTACGTTTGTTGAAGGGCTATTCGCCTTGGGGAACTGAAAGGTGATGAATGAACGGATGAATGTGAGGGATTGGCTAGACATAAATTTCCTGTAATTACATCTTAAACTTGATTGGTTCATTGATAAATTTGGGGAAGAATGGAAGATGTTAACATTAAATTCACTCTTAGGGAAGGTATGAGGGTAAAACATTTGAGAATCCCTGGGCTAGAAACTACTGCAAACACATAACTGTATTTGTGATGTGCGTGATGAGAACCTCTGGTATCCTGCATCATCCGCGGAAGTCGGACCTCAGTTCGTTTACAGAGAGTGAAGTGTAAAACCATATTTTGACTTCCAACTTTTAAAAAAAACATGAGTTGGAAGCACAATGCAAACACCAAGAGCACATAAAAACACGAAGTGCTGTCTACTTTTCTATCTATTTTCGGACACACGTAATTCTTACGCCATGTCGGCTTGACAGGTAAGCGTGGCAAAGCTGGAAACCAACACGCAAAGTGGGGGTCTATATATAGCATCAACGTCAGCATAAGCCCCAGGGACGTCAGGTCAGTTATTAAGAGAATATTTTAGCTCGTACAGTAAGTCCCTATATTTGAAATGTAATTTCACATTTAGTATCACAAAGACAATCATAACGCGTATATTATAATGAGATTAGAATGTTCTTTCGCGTTAAGTAAGATAATAGGGCAGCTTAGACGTGAATATACAAACTTCCGTGTCAAATGTCATTGAGACCGTCAACAAATTTGAACCAGATTTTTCTAGTATATTATCATCCATTTAAAATTTTAAAAAATTAACATATCAGACAGCTTTATCCGGTCATGCAGTTAACTATCTTTGCATCGGATCTCGGACAGACACACACACTTGTTATCGACTTTTTAGGACTGTCTGCGTATGCTAAAATAAAAAAAAAATAGTATTTGAAAACATACAAAAATCTAATAACAATTGTAAAACTACGCAAACGTTAATGGTATTGTTATGCTTCAAGATCAAGCGGTTTGTTCAATACTGTACTTTAAAAAAGGAAACTTCAGCATTAAGAAGCAGATGCAGACAAAAAACATCATGGTAAAACAATATACATACATGGGTAGGAAAGATTTTACCGGAGACACACATTCTGGCACATGAAAAATAAGTGTTGGAGTAAATAATAAAGCGTTCATCTTCATTAGAATGTATGTCTTTGTTATTCTTATTGTTTTATTATTTAATATTGTTTCATTTAAATAAATTCTTCCATATAAATTAAATAATATATTATGAAAATAAATAATAAAAGGTTACATTTAAAATTAACAATTATTAACTATAATAAATTATATTTAACTTTATTAAATCTAAATAAAAAAATAAGGGAGAATTTTATGTGTGTAATTAAATTAAATAATTAATTAATATAAAAAAAATAATAAAAACAACAAAAAAATAAACACATTAGAATAACTCTAAACAAAACTATACTACACAAAT